>JADDOH010005216.1:0-43427 GCA_016648135.1 Agrypnia vestita | reverse complement strand
CTATTGACGGGACCGGACCTGCTGAGTTCACTTCTAGGCAGTGTGTTCCGGTTCCGGGAAGGAAAAGTGGCACTGGCAGCCGATGTAAAAGAAATGTTTTTGCGCATAAAAATCCGAGAGGCCGACCAAGCGGCGCAATTATTTTTATGGAAACAACCAGGCGAGCAGGTGCCGACGACTTACCAAATGTCGTCTATGATTTTTGGCGCCACCTGCTCGCCCAGCAGTGCACAGTATGTGAGGAACCGGATTGCGCAAGCCAGTGCCACAGAATTTCCGACCGCGGCAAAGGCGGTTGAAACTACATTTTATATGGACGATTACCTCGACGCAGTGGATTCAACTGAAGAGGCCTTAAAAATGTTCACCGAAGTGACTGAAATACTGCGTCGAGGGAAAATGCAGCTCTGCAATTGGGCCTCCAATGATCCTGCAGTATTGGAAAAAATTGAGCCCGCCTTAAGAGCGGTGGAACCGATGAGGATTATCGGGGCGGAGACAACGGCAGAAAAAGTGCTCGGGATTGCATGGGAGCCGGCCTCCGACAAATTTGTTTTTCAATTTGTGAACTTGCCCGAAATAGCGGAGGCTGGCCGCCCGACAAAGAGACAATTATTGAGCGCCGTAATGAAAATATTTGACCCCATCGGATTTTTGGCCTGCATACTAATAAGGTCAAAAATCCTATTACAGGATGTATGGCGCTCTAAAATTGGATTGGAAGAGAGAATACAACCCGAGCACGCCGATAAATGGTACGCGTGGTGCGAGCTAATAAGGAATGTGAAATGTGAAATCGCGCGCCCGTGCATATCCCGCCGCGATAGTGAAGTCGCGCTTCATGTGTTTTGCGACGCCTCTGAAAAAGCGAGCTGCGCGGTGGCCTATTTTGTCGAGACAGGAGAGGGTGGCAATTCCGTAGCCTTCATCTCGGCAATATGTAAGGTGGCACCGCTGAAACCGCTGTCAATACCGAGGCTGGAGCTGCAAGCGGCACTTATCGCCGCGCGACTGTCGGCGGCTGTGAAAAAAGAGTACCGCTGTAAAATAGCCCGTACGGTACTGTGGACCGATTCCACCACGGTGTTATGCTGGTTGCGGACCGACCCCCGGGCGTATTCGACTTTTGTCGCTAACCGGCTGGGAGAGATTGATGAATTGACGAAAATCGCCGATTGGAGATGGGTCCCCACTAAACATAATCCCGCTGATATTGGGACACGGGACGGCGAACTCCCAGATTTGGCCGCTGATGGTATGTGGTTCAGCGGCCCTGACTTTCTACACCGGGGAGAGTCGGCGTGGCCGCAAGAGAGCCGCCGGCGGCAACCAGATAACACAGTACTGGAAAAAAAAGCAGACATTGTTTTGGTGACCGGAAGAACGCCCACGGGGGGAGCATTGCCCGATATAAAGCGCTTCTCATCATGGACAAAATTGGTGCGCACCGCGGCATGGATAAGGCGCTTCATTTGGAATTGCCGCCGCCGTGCTGAAGAGCGGCCCGGCCGAGATGTCACCTGCGACGAAAGAATAGCAGCCGAGCGCGCATGGATATTGCATTCTCAGGCGGAGGCGTTCGGCACGGAGATAAAAATTTTACACCGCGGTGGAGCCGTCCCAAGGACCAGCCGGCTGTATCCACTGACGCCGCGCCTGGATGAATATGGAGTTATACGGATGGGCTCGCGGCTCGAGCAGACCGCGGTGCATGAAATACCGGCCGGCTTGAGGGCGCCGGTAGTATTGGACGGCTCTCACCCGTATGCCCGCTTGATGATAAGGCATTATCATGAGAAGGAAAATCACCCGGGCACTGAGAAAACTGTGGCAGATGTGCGGGAGAATTTTTATATTTTAAAATTGAGACCAACAGTGCGCCGGGTGAAATATGAATGCCAAGCGTGCCGAAACAGAAAAGGCCAGCCGCAACCGCCGTTAATGGGTCAAATGCCAGATTGCCGACTGGCTTACAATACTCCCGCTTTTTACCATTGTGGACTCGATTATTTTGGCCCAATGCAGGTGACTATCGGCCGGCGAAGAGAGAAGCGGTACGGCGCGCTATTTACATGCCTCACAACGCGCGCCGTACATTTGGAAATCGCCGAGTCTTTGTCTGCAGACTCGGCCATACTCGCTATAAGGCGAATGGCAGCGCGGCGCGGGCATCCGCGCCTACTATATTCCGATAATGGAACCAATTTTCGAGGCGCGGAAAAAGAGATGGCAGCCGCGCTGAAAGATTTGAGAAGTGACCCGCGGATGCATGGGCACCTCGCGGAGAGCGGGGTTGAATGGAACTTCAACCCCCCCCTCGCCCCACATATGGGTGGCGCCTGGGAGAGCCTAGTACGCGCCGTGAAGCGGGCGTTGGAGGCTACTTTGAAGGAGCGGGCACCGCGGGAAGAAACTTTGAGGACTCTGTTGGCTGAGGCCGAATATACTGTGAATAGCCGTCCGTTGACGCATGTATCGGTTGATCCGAAAGATGACGCGCCACTTACGCCGAACCATCTGTTGCTGGGAGCGACCGGCCGCAATTCACATTTGGCGGTATACGGGGCGCTAGATGAAAATGTATGCCTGAAAAGACAGTGGAGAATATCGCAACAGATGGCCGATTTATTCTGGCGGCGGTGGATGAAAGAGTACTTGCCGACATTGGCGCGCCGAAATAAATGGCAGGAGCCCGCGCCCGCAATTAAGGAAGGCGAGATGGCCGTCATCGCAGATCCCGCGCTGCCCCGCAACACATGGCCCAGAGGGCGAATTTTGGAAGCCCGCCCGGCGCCCGATGGACAAATTCGAGTCGTCCGAGTACGCACAGCTGCGGGCGATTATACTCGACCAGCCACAAGAATAATCATGCTGAAGGGGAATCCAGCATAAGGGCGCTGGCAGCATACCCTGTCCTCCTGATAAGTGCGGGCAGGCCACACGGGGGGAGTATGGAACGGACAGGGTTGAGCCATGTAAAAAATGAGAACATAACATGACCACTATGAGCGGCGCGTGTCCACAATAAATCAGCCGCTACATACAGAAAATTGCATTGGAGACGAGGCGTGTATGCCGCTACTGAAAATCGGGTTGCCGCTTGGAGCGCGCGCAAGTCAGTGCCCAGCGGCTGTTGCCGCGACTGGAGGGGGGCCGCGCGCGCATACTGCTTCCAACTAGCTGTAGAACAACATCGCCCGGACACTAGACCGGAGATTGGCCCTTTGTTGAATGAATATGAAAAATGCAGCCTGTTTGGCTGCCGATGTTATTTCCAGCTACAAGTGTCGATACAAATATGTGTGGAATTTGTATATGTTATGAAAATATTTTTAAAATATGTTGATGTCTTGTAGGAAGCAGCGCTTGGCGCCCTTTTTGTATGCAATATTGTCATGTGCATTATGTTGAATCTCTGATGAGAAAAATGTATTGGAATTTTATGAATTTTTATGAATAAAATGGAAATAAATAATTTTTTATTTGGCACCTATTGGTGCGTGGACAAAGGTTAGAAGTTTGAGCCGAAGGGATTCTTCCGCGATGTAACGCCCCAAAGTAAAGTATGTGTGTGGCACGCGGTACCCGCGATGTTCGCCAACACTAAATGGGCATGAGTGTGGCACGCAATATTCGCCAACACGGGAGACGAGTCTCGCTGCAGAGGGTCTCGTCTCTCTTTCCGCCGTTGAATCCGCCGACGGGCAAATAAATGTTTTTTGAATATTCAGAGATTTTACAAACTTACCTGACCGGCTATAACTTCTAACGCCTAGTACTCAATTCCGAGCCCCCGTCTGAGATGCGTATATGGGATACCCTCCACGGGGGCCCGAAGGCCTGCACCGGGCGCCATCGTGGAGATGGTCAGCATGAAATGAATGAGTACTGGAAGACCGTGAGAAAAATGTTGGTTTTTTCTCGATTTGGAAACGGTAGTCGCCTGTTTGCGGGCCCACGTCGCGGTAAGCTCGCGCACACGGCTCGCCGTGGAGGATATTAAAAAGTTGAATTTTTTATCAACAATCAGAGCGGCTTACCGTGGACGAATTCCTACTTATGTAGTGTCATTGCATTCCTTATCTGAATGCCTGTCTGGAGAATGTATTTTTATACATGTGGAATGATATAGGCGCGCCTGAGAGTGAAATAAAGAAATTGGTTTTTGGCGCTTTTTTGAATGCCTATAACTCAGTAAATATTTACCTGAAATTTTTGGAATTACTGTTAAAATGAGCGCTTGCATGCGCAAATCACATTTGTCATAGCAAAACTTGTAAAAATGCTGTTTTTGATTTTTTATGAATTTTTGAAAATTTGAGCCGTTTGTGGCAAATTTAATTTTAGTTTTTTGGGCCTTGTATGACCCAGCCCGTCCAAATAACTGTGTTATTATCATCTGCTAGGTCTGTTATTACAAAATAACACAGTATTAGTCTCTTGGGAGCTAAAATGCATTTTTTATGAATTAATTTGTATCTGTCATATGAAATCTGCCGCGCGGTGAAATTGTGCAACCGCGAATGACGTAGTTCACCGCTCGGCCGCTGGGAGCGCTGCGGCGCCTTCCCAGAATTACGCAATCTCATTGGTTTCTGTAATATGCTATGACGCAATCTTGTGAAATTTTGAATTTTGTATAAATAAAATGCATTTTTTGAGCGGGTACCACTGATACGCCACGCGTCGGTACGAGAACCGCTATTTGGACAATCTTCTTGCTGCCTTTTCTTCCTGACCCTGCTTACCTACTTTGTGACCACTGCTTTCTGACTTGGACTTCGCTTCGGATTTTTTCTTCGACTTTAATACGATAAAAGCACTACTTCGGCGTTTGACTTCTGGCATATCCACGGACTACGAGCTTCACTGCAAATTCTGGTGGCGATCTCTGCCCCACCAGCGAAGACTACTGAGCCGCATAAAAAAGGTGTTCCCATCCGGAACATTTAGCAAAAGGACCTTGACTGGGTCTAAAAAACCCATTAGCGAGTCCTTAAGTGTTAATAGATAAGACACCCCTCAAACTTATTACAAAACTGGTCCATTTCCAGGTTTCACTTCAGTTCAGTCCAGAGTTCTCATATCATAAATAATAGTAATTACTATTTAAAAATTATTATTAATAATGCCTTTTACTAATAAAAATATTCATACTCTTTCACACAATTGTAGGTAAGTACATCTAAAGAAAATGCATTAGTTTTTTTCGGCGATGCGTCTCAAGGGTATGTTCTGAGCTATTCCTTCCAGTTAAAAGACACGCAGGCTCGAGGATTGAAAAGATTATTTTCTATTATTGTCCTCATGAGGGACAAAATGTTCTTGCTGAACTTAACAACACACTTTTCCAGTGAAATCCAGGTAAATATATTTTTTATGTACATGCAAAGTAAGTTTTTTTATAGCACTAGATAGTAATTTTCTTTTTAAAAATTATCATTATCTTTGTGCCATATCACCATAAGACATGAAATGATAACTATGAAACTCACTAAAAAAAAATTATCTAAAAATAGTATCTACACATCACACAATACACCAAAAACTTTACTAAATCGGTTGCATTGCAAGGAATAAACAATGTAAAGCGAGTATTGTTTACGTGATTGACGCGTTCACATGAGTATTGTTTACATGATACATGATGACGCAATTAAATTGTTAGTAGTTAATTTTTGTAGCTATTAATATGTTGTTTTTGTAGATTATGTAGCGCCAAATCTGGAAGTAAGATATACATATTCGGATATTGAAAATTGAATTAGAACAAGACTAGTGATCTGACTAGTGTAAGAAACTTGAATCAAAAATTTATTAATTATATGTTACTAGTTCCTACCACACATCTAAATGATCTGTCAACCTGATGTGTAATTTTAAATATTGGATAAACCAGATAAGGGGTGTTCATAAACAACGTGGCCTGATCAAGGGGGGAAGAATACTGTGCGATTGATCCGAATTGAAAACTGTTTCAATTCAGATCGATGCATGTCACTAAACTGATCGGTGAAAAAATAATTTTAACTTTGTTCTGTTAAGAGAACTTGAGTGCATCTTTAATTATTCCAGTGTTCGTTAGATTGCTCTTTCAAGGTCAAAGTGTGGTTTGATGTGAATGACGCTGTACAATAAAGTTTACGAGACGTATCGGAGATGTTTTTCCAGAGAGTTTTCAAAAGTAAAAATGATCTTCTTATAATGAAATCATTATTATTATAATGATTTCATTATAAAAAGCTTTGCACCCTCGATATTTCGAGGGTGCAAAGCCAAAAGGGTGTTGGTGATTATTTCATACTTTACAGAAGAGCAAAATAATGTTTTTCAATTTGTTTTTGTCAATATTTCTTTTATTATTAAACGATTTCCATATGTGTTTTGGATAAACAAATATGGAAATCGTTTAATAATAAAAGAAACATTGACAAAACCAGCTTGATAGAGCTTTCTTTTGCTCTCCTATAAAGTTTGAAATAATCACTAACGCCCTTTTGACTTTCTACCCTCGATATAATTACATCTTTTACACAAGACAATGAATCATTTGTGACATTACTGCACCAAAAAACATTCCAGATTTTTTCAATTTTTCTTTTTTTTTTTCTTTTTCTTTTCAATTTTTCAAGTTTTCTCTTTCATCAATTCAAACAATAATGGATGAGATCTTTTCTGAACTTTCTTGCTTAAATTTTTTTTTTTGAGGTGTAACATCTTTCCTCTCGCTTTCCTGCAATCTGTGGCAGTGATTTCGTGAAAATGGACGGAAATCCGTAACAGGAAATAAGACGCTGGGGAAGCGCGCACAATTTCATTTGACCAATGAGTGCGCGCTCTGCGCACGTGACGGAAAAATCATCATTTATAAACAATGAAATCTGACAGCAGTATATTACATGATATAAATGTGTTTTTTAAAACAAATATGTGAGAATTACGACATTCAAGCGATAATTTTTTTGATAGAATGAAAGGTTGATATGTTAGTTAGTTGATATGTTTATGACAGAGAATTCTCTTCCTTTCGAGGAAAATTAGACGGCGCGGATCAAATCAAAAACCTTCATCACTTAAAAAATATCACTTTTGGACATTGACAGATTGGCTTTAGAAATGTCAGTTTTATAAACATCTTGCGTATTGTTGATATTCAATATGTAATCTTCTTCTTCTTCCTCAGCCTTTTTCCCTCCACTGCTGGATGTAGGCCTCTTCCATTTTTCTCCACTCATCTCTGTTTCTCCCCTTTCGCATCCAGGTCCTTCCTGCTTGCTTAGACTATGTCATCAGACCACATTTTGGGAGGTCTTCCGACACTTCTATTTTACGTCCAAGGCCTCCACTGTAAAATTCTGGGTGCCCATCTAGTATCCCCCTGTCGAGCCATATGTCCAGTCAATATGTAATATCTCTAGATATATTTGACTTATAAAAAAATCTGTTTGACAAAAATTATGTTCGATATATCTTTAAACAATTTTGTCAAATACAATAATGGCCGTAATGGATTTTAATCCTAAACGAAACCATTTAAAACATCTGTTGATGAATAATGTTGATTCAAATCAGCTGAAGTGATTAAAATATTTTGCAATTTGTAAGGCGATATAATACATTTGTGTCCATGTTAAGGTACCTACACAGATTCGTATTATTAAATACATTAATGGTGTAAGGTCAGAGAAGCGGGCGCAATTTTATTTGATCACCAAATTCGTTAATATCATAATACAGTTTTATCGACATGGTTAAAATTATTTCCCAACAGCTCACAGTGGGGCAAAATTCAATATTTTTTTAACAAACAAATTTTTCGATATAATAGAACACTGTTTTATCGACATTGCCAAAATTCAATGACAGCTCATAGTGCAGCAAAATTTAATAATAAAGAAATGCATATGTATTTTCTATACTTGTATTTACTAATTAATAATACCTATAGCTATTAGCTTTTTAAAATTTTGATGTTAATTTCAGTTGCTGCTCAATTGATATTTTTAATTGCGAGATGTCGAATGTTCATCATCATACGCGACTACTGTAAGGCTCGCTGGTTTTTTTATATTTCTTTTTTTTTTGTTTATTTTTTTTACTTTTTTATACAAATTCGTTATGCAGCGTTATGTTGTAGAACAAGTACTAGTCTTGTACATTTACACCCAATAATTTTAAAATAGATAAAACAGCACAAAATGTCTTCTGAAATTAAAAGGAAGAAACTAGGTTCCACTCAAGGGGGATAGAGGGGTCACGTTAGGGTTACACGGAAAGAGGGAGGGGTTCAAAAGAGTTTAAAATGGAACCACGTGGTTTATGGACGCTCCCATATTGAAAAATTGTTTTTTCACCAGTCATCATCAGCTAATACGTGTGTATGCATACCTCTTCTAAATTTATGTGTATGTACAAATTCGCAACCCAGTCTGGTCCTGTCTGATTCTGTTACAGACATAAACAATATGGATGAAATTTTTATTTTTTGTTTTCTTATTATTCTTTCCATGGAAGATAAAGTTGATTGTTTTATATTCGAAATATAATTGTGTTTTTGTAGTGTAAAAATTATATTTAAAATAAAATTATTGAATTGGAAAATTGAAATGTGTGTAGGAACTATCCAATGTGATTTACCGAGTATTATGTTTTAATTATTTACTTAAACAAAATCTTTATGCGGTAAGAAGTATCAATTTTTTTAGACCACAGCTAAAGAACTTGAAGATTTAGCAAATGATGTATATCTAAAGGAGCAGGCTACATGTTCACAAAGGGCGTTTAGGTTGAGGAGAGGCAAAATGGATTCGGATCCACCACGGTCTTTAGAACAGTTAACAGGTTAGTTACAACAATGCTTAAATATTGTCTACAATAATGTCTTATATTAAATTTATATTTGGGTCATCTGGCTGACGGATGGTGTGTCAAGGTGGAAGGGAATGAGCAATGTGACGGGCTAATTAGTCACACAAAATTAATCACAATATTTTTAATTCTTTACTTGTTATTTTAGGTAAAACAAATGTGTTTGGCTACCTCCACATTAGAGCTAGCTCCATGCTCTCATCTGCAAGCAAAATTTATTCTGAAGTTTTGTGTAATGACCTATTGCCTGGTGTGCCACCTGATAAATCTTATCGCTCTAGTAGCGATAACCAAGCTCCAATTTCATTGAGACAATTAGAAGAGTATCTAACAAGTGATATTTTTCTGAAAGCTATCTACTGCACTCTGATAGGTTTACAGGTAGTGTAACAATCTTTAGTTGTCCTTTTTATACATGATGTATTGGGGCATTTCAAAAAGTAACACCAAATTAAATATCTTGAGTTACACAATTCAATTAAAGTTACAAATAATGATTCATGTTTCTACATAATCACCCTTCTTTGTAGCGGAATGTCATTCACGAACGAACCAACTCATCGAGTCAGATCTGTCCTCGAGTGGTTGACCTGGATATTTTCGCTGAGCATTTAAATTTAATCCCCTTTATACCCTCTCTTCTCCATGTGTCAATTTATGACGGATCAGATCAATCTGAACGGCAAAAGCGTAGCCTGAATGTATCACTTATCATACAGACGATGCATATATCCTGCGATATAAGAAATGTTCAAGTTCATTAATGAAATGACAATCGACATCAAGTTACACCCTGAGAAACCTGGGAAAAAGAAGCTATCTAAAAAAATCTCAGTAAAATTTCGATGGCAAAAGGAGCCATCTGAATTACAATATGAAATATGTTCTAATTTTACATTAAATCAATATTTTACGATACCTACTAAATTATCAACACCTAAATAGTTTGTAAGTTCATTAAAAAGCTCATTATTTAATGCTTTGGTTGGTACGCTAAATTGAAATCTTATTATTATTCAAAATGACAGGTGGTCCCTTCTGCCATCTGACTACCGATACTCCCCTGCACAGTAGTTTGAAATGCTTGGGGTGTTTGATTTGTGAAATATTTTCAATTTGCTGTTACTTTTGTAAACATCTTCTTACATGTGCACTTTATCAAAGTCAAACTCCCCACAATTATATCTATATTATGTACTACCGTATTTCCGCAAATATATGACCTACCTCGAAAGTAAGACCTACCACGATTTTTCAGGATGGTTTTAATATAAGACCTACTTCGAAAATAAGACCTAACGAACAATTAAATTAAATCAAACGTTTACGTGTTTTTCACAAGTTTAACCCACTGTGCTGCACGCGCCAATGATCTATTTTTAGCTCACTTGCACGTGCGCAGCGGCAGGCACACTTCCGCTCCGCGTCGTGTTAAATTAAACACATTTTATTTGAATTGTAAATTTATATCCAATAATATTTTGACCCTCAAAAAATAAGACCTACATCTTTTTTTGGCTATGAAATTAATATAAGACCTGTCTTATATTCGCGGAAGTATGGTATGTACACTTGAAAAATTATAGTCTAAATAAATGACTATTTATCTGTTGATTTTTCATTGTGTATTCAAATCAACCAAAGCTCAAAAGTTGGAACGTTTTAATATTTCTTGATGTTCATTTTTTCAGGTCGTTGTAAGGGGAGATTCAGAAAAATGCAATGCTATTGTATGTACTCTAGAATCTCTTCTACCCCCCACTTCGGATTGTTCAGAATGCTCAGATTATGTTCCGCCCACTGAATCACGGCTATTCTTTTGCAAATCAAATGTTGCTATGCCACAACCCTGTTCAGGTGTTTGTCGTATTGACATTGTCAGTGAAGTTCCAGTAATTCATTGGTTGGGTGAACTGCCATCTAAATGTAAGATCTGGTATTTATAATTTATTTATATATCTTTATTTAGTTAATGATACATTGTTTATCATTAGCTAATATTAAAAATATATGTACACTTATTAAATAATTAAAATTTCTCTTCATACATTTTCCATTGTTATGTGCCATTTACATTCTTGTTTGAAGATGTTGATTCTGCTTAGCTTCCTCACATCTTCTGGCAGGCTATTGTACTCATTTTTTCCCTTGTAGTAAATACAGTTTTGTGTGTTTGTCTTTTTTCTATTAGGAATACTTATTTTGTTTGCATTTCTTGTATTATGTCTATGTATCTCTGTGTTATATTTGATTTTATTTTTAAAATATTTTGGCATTTTGTCGTTTTATATTTTGTGAATGAATATCATTGTATTTAATTTTAATCCTTGTTTTATATTAATCCAATTTAAATCTGATACAGTTGCCGGCAAACTTCTTGAAATTCTTTGGCGCAGTGGGGGAATGCGCAGAAGACGAAATTTGGGTCTCGTTGGTGGAAAGGTAGATGCGCAAACTTCCCCCCACTACGCGGTAGAATTTCAAGATGTTTGCCGGCTACTGTAACATCTTTTTAATTTTATATACTTATAATATACAAGCTCAAGGACGAGAAAAAAAAAACAAATTACGAAATTTATAAATCCAATGCATATTTATTATTATTCACGTGCATTATTGAAATAATTGTTTATATTCCATTAGGGCCAACACTCATGACCTTTATTATAAAAGGAATACGTGACAGTGGCCTCAGTGATTCCACCCTACAACGACATGTAGCAGCACTTCGAGAGGAATGGAAAAAGTGAATATTTTTGTAGACCTGATTTGTAAATGTATTCAAAAAATAAATGTAACCGTGTGTGACCTACTTATACATCCATATTCTTTTTACTATTCCAGCAATGCTATGGCTTTAAAATGTGTTCAAAACTCGTCTCCAGCAGTTGTATCATCAATGAAACAGTCACTTGGAATTAAAGCACAAGATGATTCTTTATTGACCTACTGGATGTCCACTTTTATTGAATAAGGAAATTTTATTAACCAAATTACATTGGTTGATTATATAAAATATTGTTTAGAACATCCTTGAAAGAACCCCCGCCGTCCAAATAAATGTACATATTTCCCTCTTACAAAAATAAGAATATCTTATATTTAATGTTTCAAAATATTAACTTGTTTTATTTTACTATAAAAAATATATTTAAATCTTAAAAAGAAAATGAAACGATCTAATTAATTTCACTCCCGCATCTTCTGGATATATAGACACTAGAAATTAATATTGCTGCGATGACTCATCTCCAAAGTAAAGAGTTGAGCATGAAGAGAACTATCATTCCATGTCCATTATATTAGAATACTCAGGAGTAGAATAACAACTACATGGCCAACTTCAATCAGCCCTCATCCGTCTGGACATTTCTTACATCAAGATCATAAGATTGGTGATACCAACCCCAAGTAAATTAAACATGATAGCAAGTTTTTAGGTACTTATTTAGCCAAAATATCTATGTTAAATTATTTTTAGTTGCAAGTTGTGAGTGATGCGATGTGTGTGCATATTCCCTCATTCTCCTGAGAAGGAGGGAATTCATCATAATCTACACCATTCTCTTCAGTCCACTGCGTACACTATTCAAAATTTTTGATCCCATTTTCTGATGAAACCTGTGTAGTTGCGACCACCTCATCATCAATTGTTGACTCTTCTGATGGTTGTCAGGGGAACATTAACAAGAAGCAGCAATGTTCTTCGATGAGCTCATTCACACACTTCCTTATCTTCAGGTTAAAACATTCATCAAACCACTTTTGGAATTGAAAAAAATCTAAGCCCCCTCTCCCTTTCTCGGAACCGCACGCCTTTTGGCCTTGAAATGGTTTGGTTTACGAGGGATTCCAGATCAAATAGGGGCCGGGTCACCGAGGCCCCACTGTATATGGAACCTAGATTTTATGTTCTTCACATATTCCCATTTCAGTTTTAACCACGCATACATACGAAAAAATGTTCCTATTTTACATACTTCTCCAGACCAAGTAAAACTACATGTTCCTCGATTGCAAAAGTTATACAGTAAAAATCCGATAATTTAAAATTTGCCATAATTCAAAATTTTTAAAACACAGAAGTCCCAAAAAGTCAATTTCATAGTTGCTTAGCCCCAATAATTCGAAAACAATTTGGATAGTTTTAGTTTGCGCTAATTCCTCGTACTTGAAATTTAAATTTTAACTAATTTAACATTTGAATTTAACATGAATTGTTTATGTTGTTATATACAAACATTTCAAGAAATCATGTTGTTTTCGAAATGATTTCTTGAAATATGCAAAAATACAAACATTTTCACAAAACTTACATGCATAAAATGCATCCGTATTCTGGCAATTTACACGGAGGTAGTGCAGATCCGCATTCCAGCATACCAAGGGTTAAATGTTGAGGATCAATACATGTAGATAGGAGATTACATGTATTGATCCTCTGAAAGAGGCATGGTAGATAGATATCTAGTCATAACAAAATGTGTTGCATTTTAATCTGCGTTGTAAGAGGAATGTACTAATAATATAATTTTTCATAAATTGCCAGCCGAGTGTAAGACATATATTTTAATTTTTAAATCAATTGTTTTCCTACTGGCTGCGCCAGTCAAGGGATTAAATCAAGGGAAGAAAGCCAAAAGGGCGTTAGTGATTATTTCAAACTTTACAGGAGAGCATGTTTGCTGCCCCGGGGTTCGAGCCCTATCTCAAGCAGTTTAATTTTGTTTATTAGCTGTGAATTCGAAATAAATTATGGACGTTACACAAAGTTATTGGAACATACAATGTAATTATTATTTTTGATGTGATAGCTGTGGGTTTATAAAGTGCATGAGAGACAGGCGCATGCACAAACGGCGTTAAAAAATCTTGTCAAATATTTAAGATGTTCCTTGTCCTTTATTTCAACAAATGATTGATGCAAGAGACATGTAAAGTATAATCTGTGTGAATAGGAAGAGAAAAAATCTAATCCAACAATTAATTCCTTTCTGACAACTAATTTACAGTAGAAAATGGTACGAAGAATCCTAAACCTGGTTTTCAGACATGAAGCCGCTCATTGTAGTATTCTATGGACTCGTTGAATAACCAATGTTTGTCAGTTTATCATTTTCTTGAATTTCGAATTAATGGATATTTGATACTGTACCAAAACTTCTATTGCCAAGACACATATTGATATTTTTGCGCAAAACTTCAGTTCCCTGTGACTGAAGACATGCAGACATTTGCAGATTTGTTCAATGACATTAAAATCTGTGTTCTTTTCAATATTACTTAAGTTCAATGAACAAAGATGTGAATAAAGAACACGGAAAAAATTGTCTTGAGATGTTTATTTCAAGATTCTATTAAGCGCAAAAATAGAGTCAAATTCAATTACAATAAAAATATAGTAATGAAATAGTGAGCGAGTTCTCTACTTCTTGTAACCACAGCTGCGCCTGCGCCCACGAGCTTTCTCAAACTTGCGTCCCTTGGAGCGGATGTATGGCTTAGAGTGCGAGCCGGGAACTCCTGGGGCAGCCCCGAAGTGCTTCACAGCCTCGCGAGCCTTGCGGCAACCCTGCAACAAGACAGTCTTGCGGCCCACGGGAGAGCGCAAAGCCAACTGGTCGAAAGTCAGAATTTCACCTGAAAGTAAATATGTTTTTATTAGAAATTAATAAAATTACAATCAATATTCAAAGATTTAAATGTGGAAGAATAGGAAATTAAAATATTTAACAGTGAATGAATTGTATATTCATTCACAATCTAGAATGGAAAAGTAATAGGTGATTGTTTTGAAGCTGACTCAAGCATTGATTCAGATGTCAGGTTCAGCCATGCTTCACTACTTAGATACTTTTTCTAACAAAGACTTATTGATAATTCAATGTCATCATTAGATCTGGAAATTATGGTAGGTATTATAAATTATCTGGATACAGAATAAGTAGAATTTCAAAATCCTAAATGTAGCAATTGTATAACACTCAGGAGAGTCGTCATATTAAATATTCTTCAAGTTTTGATTTAATATTGCAAAATAAACATAATGAATGATCAACAATCAAGTAACTCCTCGCCCTGTCATTCAGTTCAATCTCGTATTTGCGCGTGAGCTGTGACATCTTGATTTCCAATATACACTGAATTGTGTCCAAAACAGTCTTGCGACACCTTGCAGGTGGTTTTAAAGTTTTGCGAAGCTGAAAAAGCAAATAATGGACTAATATTACCGTTTGACAGGACTCCAGATAGAGCGGCTGCCATTATTGGTTTGTTTCTTTAGTGTTGCCTGACTAAATTTCTATTATAATATCATAAAATATATTTGTCAATGTACCGGACACCGTATATTATGTATTGTGTAATAAATTTACACCCTGGCAACTTCTGTTTCGCGACAGGGATTCCCCCCTCCCTCGCACGCCAATTTATACCGGTGGTATTCTAGTACATATTTGTTTAACGTTTAATTAAATTATTTTATTAATAGGGGAATGAAATACTATTAATCAAATAATATTAATAGGGAACGAAATAATATTAATCAAACAATAATAATGACTAGCAGGAAAGCTGGAAAACTGCTAGGCCCTGCGGGCGGCTATTGTGGCCGCTTCGGGGCCAATGATGGCCGCTCCGCGGCCAGCGATAGCCGCTGCGTAGCCAATTGTGTTTGCTGTGTAGCAAACACAATTGTTTACCTATGCCTACGTCAGCCGCTTCGCGGCCAATTGTATCTGGCAAACTTCCATTTTTGCTATTGTGGCCGCTTCGCGGCCAAATGTGTTTGCTGTGCAGCAAAAACAATTGTTTACCTATGCCTATGTCAGCCGCTTCGCGGTCAATTGTATCTGGTAAATTTCCACTTTTAATTACGGGTAGTTTAGATATAATTAAGACAATAATAAGTCAGAACGGAATAAACCATAGTTCGATAGGTAGGTACCTACTCTCTTCTCTTCTCGCAGTGTTGATTACTTTTATACAACATTATAAAAAATTAATCTTTGTTTAATTTGGTTTGTTACATAAAAAAATTATTTGTTATTAAAATTTCAACAAAAAAAATATTCTCGACCATAAAAAAATAATTCGATCCTGCCAGGATTCGAACGCGGCACCTTCTGATCCGCAGTCAGACGTTCATCCGCTGTGCCACACAACCCAAAGGGAACCGCGGCAAAATTATTGTATACAAATAAAAATCATCATCCAAATGCAGAAACGTACGACACTGGTTAGGGTAATTCAAACAATAATAATGATTCTGTCGAAAAAAAAAATTAATGTCAAAATGAAAAAAGCCATATTTCTCCATTTATAATGCAAGTGTTGACGGTGCCAGAAAGAGAAGACCGCGGAAGACGTGGCATGACCATATTAACCAGATACTGGAAGATGGTCCCGTTAGAAACCTCAACAACCGGTGAGCTTGCATGCGAAGATGTATGAATGTGGATGAGGAGAGAATTGTATGTCAGGACTGAAGAGTATGGTGCTCTATCCTCTCTGCCTGTTAATGTTTTAATTTAGCTTCACTTGTCTTTATTAAGAGAAAAGAAAGAAATAAAAACAATAATATTTTAGCATTCCTAGTAAAGTATTATTCGCAGAAAAAATGATTGTTAAATGTATATATATTTTTGGATATTTGTGTTGTCATTGCCTAAATTCCAGTAATTAATTATCTACGCCAGTTCCTAATGTTTATTGTAAACTGAAGCAAACTTTCAAAAGCAAGCAATTCTAAAATGTTAGTATGACGTAAAATAAAACAACAAATTGTGCACACTGTGCGTAAAATAAGCTCAGATTTTTTGTTGTATCACTGCCTAGTGCGAAGCGATCATATAACTTTGTCCATTTCTCACACTGATTTCGCTCACTCACACATTGAGATGTTCTTGAAGTGCCATGAGTAAGCAATTGACTTACAAGAATGCTTTCTTAAGAACTCGAAACCTTTATTATGAAAATTACTATTTTATTTTACACTGTTAAATTTGCACTTGTCAGCTTGTTTACAAAACGCTTTGTATCTATAAAAACGATAATATTAGTTAATATATTGTATTTTCTCACACTTATTGTCATGTCAACTCGAATGGCCACTATATGACTACAAATGCATGCCCCGCTGTTTCTTGTAAGTCGCACTATAAATCACATTTAACCAATGATAATTGCATCAACAAGATTGAGCATTCTCCTTAAATTATTAACGGCACTTGGGGTATTTTTAATATTCAAGAGGAAATATTTTGAATGTGTTCATGGAGCTTTTGATTATGAGCAGCACCAAACGATAACCTCAAATATATGTGCCCAGACTAGGTATTATGGTAATAGTAGTTAAAAATCATGAAATAACAGGTACCTCCAGCCTTTAAGATCCTCGCCCTGGCCTTTTCGGAGACATGCAGGGCGCAGATTGACAGCTTGGGAATGTCATAAATCCTGGCATCATCAGTGACAGTTCCGACGACAACCGCTATCAGATTTTCACGGGTAGGCTTCTTCATGTTCCGCACAATCCTGGCGAGGGAAATCGGTGGCCTATTGATTCTGCTCATGAACAGTCTCCTCAATACGATCTTGTTAAACTTTGCCCTGGTCCTACGGGCCAAGAACCTGTAGAGCTAATAGAACATTAATTAATATGAGTAAAAGTAGCAAAATAAAATATATCAATATTGGTAATCCACATTTAATACCTTGACGAGTAAACGGAGATATACATCTTGCGATTTTGGCTCCGTACGCCGAACTATACGGTCGTATTTATGATTAATGTCGATACCCTGGAAAAAATAATACGATGGTTAGAACTATTTAACTTATCGAACGCGTCAGACGACATTTTAACACTGTAACATCACTTTAAACGGCAGATGAATTCAGATACCAAAATAAAATCAATGGCGAATATACTCACCATGATGACAACCGGATAAAGAAAGGCCGAGAGAAGTTAGGTTAGACAGAGACCACACAACTTCACAGCAATGAACATATCAACAAATAAAATAAAAAATTATTCTTTGGTCAAGAAAAAGGGGTTAGTTGTTTTATATTTAAAAATAAGACGGATTTTACTGATCTTTACTTACATAGAATTCCTCTGACAGATAATATTTAACCGCAATTTAATTACAGTTTATTTAAGTTTACTCGAATCTATTTTCTTCGTAATTTAGATGAATCACACAAACTACTTTTTAATTATACAAACATAAGTAGTTAAAGTAAGAAAATCAAAAGGCTTCGTTGTCAAGCTTGTGGACGGTATAAAATGTGGCATCCTATTACACCTAAGATTCTGAAGTTTTTGAAGAACAATTTCCGAGAAACAAATTTCTTATTAAAAAATCTGTTTGATTCATAGATAACTGAAAACACTGATCAAAAGCTAAATTTCAGAAAAAAATGAGGAAAACATTAATTTCTATTCATTTTTATGGTCAATCGAAAAATTGGATAAATGTATAAAACTTTCGAAGACTCATCCTGATGATTAAAGCTTTTTTGTGTTAGAAGTCAAATACTTTCATCGCTATATTAAAAATAATTATCCCAAAAAATATAACATTTAATTAACAAGCATTGTAAAACATTATAATTGAAGATAAAATTAACGTTATATTTCGATTTAATCTTCATTGTTTAGCTATCGTGCAACAAGAAAGATTTTCTTAAATTATTCTGCATTCAATTTAATTATTTCATAAATTTAGGAAATATTTATTCGAAGGTGCAAGACTATAGATTACAAACCAGCGAGAAAATTTTCTATTTTTTCCATTCTCGATGAATAAATAAACTCCATTCGTTTTACCTTCTAATTACTTGGTGTTTCCCAGCGGGGGGCGCACACCCCACATGGAAGCAATTTGGTTGTTCAGGGAGTAACTTTGAAAATGAGCACGTCTAAAGTTAAAAAACTAACCGCCTGCTATGATTTAACTTGTGCAAAAAGAAAATTGTTGGTGTCTCAATTTGATTTGCACGGCTTTATGGTGAAAGAGAAAATAAATACCCAAATTCAACCAACTTTGCAAAAAAGCTATTTAGTGCCGTAATTGATTTGTTACTAAATAAAAGAAATCGACTGGATATCAAAAAACGGGAAGAGTTGAGACTGACGACTGAGACTAAATTGGAGTCCAATATAAAGTCTTTCTGCAACAAATATCAAGCACAAGGGTCTCACTAAATTTAGTAGGTACACTCTTCTAGAAGTACCTCAAATTGAATGTTGAAATTGTTAAACAATTAAATAGCCGGATCTACACTACTAGCGAAGTCGGCCAAAGATAAGCGAATACGATGAGTATAGTCCGTCTAACTTATCTGAAGAATGGCCAAATTTGGAACTAACGACGCCATATTGGATTATCTACAGCTGACAGACCTTTGACAGACTTTGTTTACAGAGGGGTTCACGACTGTTTCGATAGTTTTTTAAGAAAATTTTAGATTGTCACCATGCCAAAAACCATTAAAAGCGGTGTTCGGGAAATAATCTTCAAAATGCACATGTTTTTTGAAGAGGACAACGTCTAAAAGCCCCAATTATACCGTTTGATTTTGTTCATTGACGTATTGCCATCGTATTGCCGCCGCTTCAAGTTAGTGCTGCCATGCAGTTATAATGACTTTCCCATACTAAAGTTTTTTATTTTACTATTATACAATTTCTTCAGGTATTTCTGAATCGGCAATTCACAAAATAGTTAAAGAAGGTAAAGCGGCCGTGGAAATGGGCATTAAAGTATCTACACCCGGAAAAAAAGAACAAGGATAAGTGGAAAAATTGATATTGATAACTTTGATTTGGGAGTCATCAGGCGAAAGGGACACGATTTTTATAATTTTAAGAAAGAGTTACCTACATAAAGTAAACTGTAAAAGGTATTGAAAGAAGACATAAATTTTCAAGGATGTCGTGAGACATTGCGTAAATTACCTTCTGCATAAGCTAGGTTTTCGTTTTCGAAAGACTAAAAGTAATCGTAAGGTGCTTATAGAACGCAATGATATATGTGCCATGAGAGCAAAATTCTTGTAGTTTTGTTTCATTCTTCCTTTATTCGTAAAGGAAGAATGAAACTTCTTTGAATCGGCGGCCAGTCATATATCTAGATGAAACGAGAGCGAGTTGTTTGATCGGTGGAAAACGCAAAATATCTATGCTTTGAACGAAAGATTACTATAAACCAAGTTGATACAACGGGCCTAAACCGATTGATATCCTTAGGTGTTACTTAGTTAAACATGGAGGTTATGATCATTAGGTATGAAACACCGAATAAAACCGGCGCCACACTACGCGGATCTTCCGCCGCGTCTTTTCTGTCGCGGAACATCGCTACATTTCTTTCCATACAATATGCGCTTATTAAACACACTACGCGGATGATCGGACGATCTATTTGCTTTGCCGATTGGCACAACGGAAAAGACGCGGCGGAAGATCTGCGTAATGTGGCGCCGGCCTAAAAGAATTATTATTGTTTGTTTTTTCTTTTTTCTGAAAATTGTATTTTTCTTTGATTTTGAATAAACGCCATTTTGTGACGTTGTGTATTTTGCGAATGTATATTTTAATAAATTTATTTGTACGTTAGTTTACATTTTTTGTTTTTTATTGTGTCGTATACTGCTTAGTACAGTAGCCGGCAAACATCTTGAAATTTTACGGCGTAGTGGGGGAAAGTTTGCGCATGTACCATTCCACCAACGAGACCCAAATTTTGTCTTCTGCGCATTCCCCCACTACGCCAAAGAATTTCAAGAAGTTTGCCGGCAACTGTAACTTGTTTAAGAAAAAACGAATTTGCAAAAAATTCCCTAAAAATAAGATAATTTTTAGACTATGGGCAGCACCACAACGATTGGGACGCCCTCCTTTATTCTCCAGATAAGTTGGACGGGCTATAGAGGGGTACTTCTGATCGCTTCGTGCAACTTCGGCTCGCCTCGGACGACTTCCGAAAGTTGTCGGTTTTTGCGCCGAGTCAAAGGAATCGAAGTGACCCGAAGTTCGTGCGAAGTTCTATTCTATCGGGCAACTGAGTTCCTCGCAGTGTGTAGACACATACTTCGGACTTCGGTCAACTTCAGACTTCGGCCAACTTTGCTAGTAGTGGAGAGCCGGCTAATAATAATTACTAAATAATTTAATTTTATATAGAAAAATCTTTCATATAAATAATTGTTTACTTGAATTTTAGTTGTCTATTATATTTAAAAATTTACTTAGGTACCATTTTTAAGTTATAGTAGTCGGCAAACATCGTGAACAATTTTCGGCGTAGTGGGGGGAAGTTTGCGCATGTACACTAGGGTGGGGCATCGTTGTATGAATTTTTTTTTATGATTTCTATTAGTCACAGCAAGAAAAGGATGCTAAATAGTGTTTTTAGCTCACTTATAAAATTTCATTACAATGGGATATCATCTTCTGCCTCCGGATTGACTTTAAAGAACACATATTTTGGAAAATATCTCATTTTAGACAAGTCTTTACAACAAGATTTAAAAAGTTTAAAAATGCATAAAAAGTTAAATAATAAAACGAAATATACTTGTACGAGTTAAATTTATTTATTACAAGTAAATTTTTATAAAAAAGGCATTAATATTATTTTTTATAATGTTTGAAACAGCCGAAAAATCTTTCATATTATCGAATTTCGGCATGGCTTTCCGAAATAATATTTGTTTTTTTATGAAGCCTTCTCTCTCAGATTTTTTACCCAATGTGGCTGAAACTTCTGTTACAATCTTGACTCCCTTTCAACGGCTTTTTTGTGGCATGGCAGGCGTAGTAGTGAGAGTTCTCTTTCGGACTTTCGCTTTTTGGACGACAAACAGTTGGATGTTTTCGTCAGGTATGGATTTCAATATTGATGGATCGAATATATTCTCCTGCCAGTCAATGATATCTGTATAAGACAATGCATCCAATTTTATAGTAGGTAGTTGAAACAAGTCAGTCAGCTTTGCGATTAATACATTTTCAGGATGTGTGAAGTAACTGTTTCATTGAATTACAGATTCTATTATGGCTTTCAGTTCTGTTGACAAATATCCTGTTGCAGTGATGAGTTTGTAGAGGTACCGTACTCCATCTTTATAGGAAGGGTGAATTTTTATAGCAAACCATGTTGGGGCGTGAGCCTTGACGACATACGTAGCAAGAATTACTAAGTTTTTAGAAGGAGATTCCATCGAAACATACAAACGCAGAATTCGATTAGGACGACTTAGCTATCGGGCGTGAGACATTTTGCCTGGCGATTCGTTAACTAAACCTTAGGAAACATGCCTGTTGAAATCGTTGAGACTATTCAGTATAAATATGTTTGCTCAGTACTAATACCTTGAACAGAAAACTCGGGTAACTCTGTTGAAATACGTTGATATCGAACAATGGGCTTTTTTCACATACTTCTAGATCTTTACCGATTCTCCCTGAAAATGTTTTGGATCACGATGTGCCACCATCAATATGTAGAAACAAGTGCCGAAACATTCATTCATACATTCATTCTTCCTAAGTAAGTAAGTTCACTCAGAACTTTATAACACCTTCATAGGTTGGTAATATATTACATTTAATATCACTTGAATCACCAAACGGATATATCCGCTTTGGACGTGTACGAACCATACTAGAAATAAGGAAAACGAGCCCGACACAACCTCGCCTAATTGCGGTCAGAGCTATACTGACACTGACTAAATACGTGAACAAGGTGCACGTACGTTCTAGGTATTCCTCGACTCTTCCACACTCAACCCACTAACCCCTCATACTCGCAATCACGATATAAATTGTGTATGCTTGAAGAGTTACTTTTATTGGTTGGAACCCTAATGAGAACATATCTCGAAAAAAAAATCGTCATCAATCCGGAGGCAGTTAGACTTATCAGAATGTAATGATATTTTACATATGTTAGTTTGAGACCATTTGGCACCTTTTTATCGTTGTGCCTCTTAAGAAATGGCAAAAAAAAAATTTGGCCCACCCTAATGTACACTCCATACTGCTTCACCCCTGAGACCCAAAATGTGTCTTCTGCGCAGCTGAAGCCGATGTTCAAGATATTTGCCGGCTACTGCATCTTCTTTTGGCGCAATCAGTGATTTTTGTGCGGCTAGTGATTAATAACATTTTACGTGTCCTTTACGGGACCCTTACGTGACCGCGCAACTGAGTCGCACGCTGATTGCGTCCTCTAATTATTTAAAGTTGTCATTCCAGAAAGTTCTGACAGACAACTAAATTATTGTAATTAGATATTGGAGGTTTCATTTCTGTGTGTATTAGTTTTAATTCTTTTAAAATGAGTTCTAACTCGATAAAATAATCGAGAATGATCGGTGTAGATTTTTACAACTCAATACTTTGAGTGTCATTAATATATAATTTTGTATAACTTCTACCGCGAGTTCATGAGTACACGCACGATTTTTTTTCTTAATAACTAGTGATTTCTTCCAAAAACCGAAGTCTCGTGTCCTGAGCGAGTTGTAATTAGGCTTGATTTAGAGAATAACTATTTTTTTAAATATAAAAAAATATGTAGGTATATCTATGTTGTCTCTCATAAAATAAGTAATAATTTAAATATCTAGGAGAACCGTGACAAGAAGTAATGATATACAACAAGAAATAAATATCAAGATAAAATCAGGAAACACTTATTATTCTGCTTTAAGAAAATTGTTGTAACAAAAGTTAGAGGTTTTTAATTTTTTTATTTATATTTTTTGTTTAGTTTACATTTTTATTATTAACTAGTATTTGTCATGCGTATATTCAATTTTATATAATTATGATACTTTTTATTCTGTGGTGTGACGCCCGCATTCCTTCTTGTACATGAGAATAATTCTGTTTTTTTTTTACATTTTTTGGTAGATTATTGTATTCCTCTAGGAATTTATAGTAAAAACAGTTTGTGTATTTGTTTTTTTCTATTTCGAATCCTTATTTCGTGTCCATTTCTTGTACCATGTCTATGTATTTCATGTGTATTGTATTTCGAGTATACTTATTGCTTTCACGGCAGAAATTAATAATATCGTTTTCTAATCTTCTAACCCAGTTTAGTGATGCGAATCTGCCGTCACCCAACACTCTATTTTGTTGAATTTCCATTGTTTATATCTCCTTCGTTACTCGAGTAAAAAATAGTGGCGCAATATTGAAAATGAGGAGCCATTATTGACTTATAACTTATCATCAGATTAAATTGTAAAAAAAGAACCGATCAACAATACTGACAGCCGATCGCTTTATATGGATGTGCAATTTGCACGCATGATAGTAGGTCAAAAGTTTTTGAAAATAAAGTCTTGCGGCCAAATAGAGATACCCTAGCCGGAGAACGGAGGAGGTTAAAGAGCTTGGAACATCTGGAACGGTACACAACTCCAGATATCCTGAGAAAAGTGAAAAGGAGAACAGATGAGTCTCGTAACGTGTACAAAGCCCTCATAAACCAACAGGACCGAGACCCAGGCCATCTACCCAGAGGATCTGCAAGAGGTAGGTAGACAAACAGCAGACTGGGCTGCGAAGGCGCTCTAGTGCGAATGCGGCTGTGAACTTTCGACCACTAAAGAAGAGACCACTAAAGAATAAGAAGAAAGAATTATTGTATACCTACTCATAGTTTCAGTATCGACTGAGAAATTAATTTGTAAATGACTATATTGTAAAGAGAAAATTCGGTTTATCTGTCTGTGGGTTGTTTTCGGTAATTTTTTATTCATTTTATTTACGCTCACAACAACGAACACATCACAAACATGACTAAATCACATAGATTAAATGTGAGCTCAACGGGAATCGAACCCGAAACCCTTGGTGTGGGAAGCCAGTGTCATACCCACTGGGCTACGGGGCCGCAATCAATTAAATCAATCACCAATTCATTCAATCAATCATCAATCAAATAAATTGATCACATGAAATACATTAAAATAATAATTTAAAATATTTTTCATTTAGTAAACTTCCGGGACGAAATACCGAATCATTAATAAACTTTTAAATGATCATTTTTCATCAAACAACATTTAAAAGGGAGTAAAGTAAGTAAAGCCCCTACCTATTATTCGAAGAGGTAAGTGTTTATTTTTTCTTCATGACATCTCATATTTAAACAACTGAAAACAATTCTAATTTAAAAACATATTATACAGTCGGTAAAAGTCCAACATCAACTCTAATTTCAAACGTCAACAAACAGAAACAGAGATATCCGCATATTTGCAAGAAAATGAGTAAAAGAAAATTGACAAATAAACGAAAAAAGTGTGTTTGTTTTCCGGAGAACTTTAAAGTGGTTGAATTTTCTCCAAAATTAAACGATTTCAGACTCGAGGGATTATTATGCGATGGTGTCATTCATTGTACTGACAACAAATCTATTAAAATCCATCGGGCTATTTTATCTACAGCGAGTACATATTTTAAAAAAGTTTTTGAAAATACTTTAAATCGAACTGAAAACGAAAAGAGCGAAACGGCTGTAGACATATCGAGTTATTTTTTAAATTTGTTATTAGATTTTGTCTACACTGGTAGCTGTAAAATTACAGCTGAAAATGTAGAAGAGCTCTTGATATATTCTGACAGATTTGAAGTGGTCGGAGTGATCCAATTATGTTGCCAATATTTGATAGCGCAATTGAACCCCAAAAATTGCTTTTACATTCTAAAATTTGCGAAACAATATTTTTGCCAAGGGCTTGAGAAAAGAGGCAAACTTTATATCAGACATCATTTCACGGAAATTATCGTAAATCCAGAGGAGTTTAATAAACTTACAGTAGAGGAAGTTAAAGACATATTAAATGACGATGAATTGAATGTAAGACGAGAGAGCACTGTGCTCAAAGCAATTAAAAAGTGGGTAAAGCATGATCCTGATAATAGAATTCAACACATATCATTATTACTCTCATGCGTGAGATACAATCAAAAGTACAATAGTAAATTAAAATTAATTGAATGTGTAATGAATTGGAAATGGGTAAAAAACAATGAGGTAAGAAGATTCTGTATTGTATACATGTATATTATGCCGGTTGTTTGATCATTGCTAATGGTATCTAATAATTAAGCAAAAAGCATTCATTTTTTTACGAAAACGGGTTGTTTTATTTGTGGAAAACGCCAAATCTATGCTTTTTCCACAATTATTATTCTTACCACTCATCAAACAATCGGCCATAAACGTACAAAACGTTGTAAGTACATACAGAACATTATTTTTCTGGATTTTTTTTAAATGTTAACCAAGTAATTTTTTGATTTTAAATTTACATAAAAGTTTGACATGAAGCTTTTTACATCCGGACTCCTATATTTGTGTGTAATGTAGGAAGTGTCGCGAGTTTTATTTGTCAAACATTTGTTACTAAAATAGTGATAAATGTTTATGAAATATAATAATATTTTACTAATATGAACATAGACAGTTCCAAGGCGCCCCTTCCTTCGTAAGAATTTAATTTCATATATAATTATAATTTTCCATATTTCAATATATTATTACTACCTACCTATTCTTCCAAGATGTGTAAGCCTAATACAAGGTGAAATTAACCGTTAACGCTGTTATCGCAGGTTATCCTCATTTAACACTTTCTCCAATTTTTGATATTTCTAGTATAATGTGTAAACCAATAGTATTAGTATGTACGATTTTGAAACTTGTATTTAATTAGGTGATACGCAAATTATGAATATTTTTTACCGTTTAGAATCTCAATTCACTAATTTTATTTGTATGTACCTACATAGAACCGATATCGCTATTATTCTCAGTCGGAGTGCATGGATTCTTTCACATGTACTGAAAAGTATCAATTTAATGTATTAAGCTACATTGTGTTCATAACATATTATAGGTATATGTAACATTATTATAATCAGGACGGGTGGGTCTCCTACTAAATTCTTTTTTAATTCACAGGAATTTTACATTAAAATAATGAACGAGATATCAATCCCCCTCATAAACAACGCGATTTTTTCTGAACCGCGTTCGACTCCACGATTTCCTCGCGAAGTTCTTTTCGCTGTCGGGGGGTGGGGAGTCGGCAGTCCCACGAGTTATATTGAGACGTACGACGTGAGGTAATTGGTGTTATATTCTTTACACTACGGCCCGAATACATAGTCAATACTTAAATGATTTAAAGGCTAAGGTACGCTTTAAAAGCGTTATTTTGTATTACAAATTACGCTTTCAAAGCGTACTTTAACCTTTGAAGCATTAACTATTGTCTCTGTATTCGGACCTAATTAATAAATAAATTGCTGTCTACCCTGATGTAAGAATGAGCAATACTCAGTATTGCTTGATCATACTCTTATGGGCCCACCACATGCACAAGTATCACCACACTTTTGCATGCTTTTGTACCGGCATGCGCATGCAAAAGTGTGGTGATACTTGTGCGTGTGGTAGGCCCGTTAATGTTGGCTGAGATATTCCTAAGTCATCGACAGACTAATATTCTGTGTGCTCATTCTCATACCGTGATCGTAATGGGAGAAGTGACCAAGTCAAAAGTATTTTTTGTTGACAAATTAAGATAGAAATTTTTGAATACCTATAAAGTCAATAGTTAAATGTTTTAAAGGTTAAACTACGCTTTAAAAGTGTTATTTTGTACTGCAAATTACGCTTTTAAAGCGTACTTTAACCTTTAAATCACTAAGTATTGTCTCTGTATTCGGGCTATAATTTTATAAGCCCATATAATTTATAATCTTCATTTTAAGTGTCTTACAGGGTTACTTGTAAAATATTAATAACCTCGCAGGACTATACTTCTGCCTTGATTGTGAATCTAAAATGTTCAAGCAACCATGACCATAAATGGAGATATGCGACGGCAAAGTTAGCATTTTTTTTCAATATTTCTGACTTATTTTTTGTAAAACGTTGGACTATCACTACAGTAAATTATATCGAATATGAAAAATTCATTCCCTTTAATACAAGTCAAATAAAAAAAATTAAAAAATCGAATTCCAATTGGAAAACATTCCGATTGGATTTTTTTCAGGGTTTTTATCATTTTATTTAACTTGTATTGAAACAAATGAATTTTTCGTAATCGATATGAGTTACTGTAATGATAGTCCAACGTTTTATACAAAATAAGTCAGAAATATTGAAAAAAAAACTGCAAACTTTGATGTCGCATATCTCCATAACTATTGATATTAGGTCATAATAGCTTGAACATTTTCGACTCATGATCAAGGCAGGAATATAGTCCTGCGAGTTTATTAATGTTTTCCAAATAACCCTGTATACCGCGAGCTGATCAAAAAATGAACTACCTACCCTTATTTATGTTGAGACCAGGGGCGTGCAGTGGGAACAAGAAGCATGACTTTTTCCTAAGCAAATATTTTGAAAAGAAACCGCAATAAGAGATGTATCTCGTAATATTCATATCACGAAAATTCACATTTTATTCATATTTTAATATTTCATAATATTCTGCCAGATAAATATATAATTTCGATTTTTTTCCCTAAATATACGGTTAAATAAATGTCACGCTTCTTGTTTCCACTGCACGCGCCTGGTTGAGACTCTTGTGCGATAAATGTTATACTTATATATTCCAATGTGGGCTTTATTTAGGGCAGACAGGTGGTTTCCATCGAGTTTTTTGGACCACTCTCCCAGAGCCTACCACGGAGTATGCGCTCTGAATATGTTGGTCTACATCATCGGAGGATTTGACGGCAGCAACCATTTCAATACTTTGAGATGTTTCAATCCTGTGACCAAAATTTGGAAAGAAAGAGCCTGCATGTACCAGGCCAGGTGTTATGTTAGTGTTGCTGTTCTGGGTCTGTCATATTTCACATACGTTAACATAAATATTAACATCAACACTTGTTATTATTCGTCGCCGTGGTTTTCATTTTATTTGACCTCTTGTATATATGTTCGTAGATGGAAAGATTTACGCACTCGGTGGCTTCAACGGCATGGCTAGATTGAGCTCTGTTGAAAGATATTGCCCGCAGCAAAATCAATGGGAAATGATCGCTTCAATGAACAAGCACAGATCTGACGCCAGTGCAGCCTCCTTTGAAGGAAAGGTAAAGGTTTAGAGGACATTATTCACCTTAGTTTTGGACACCAGCTGTCAGTGACCTAGGCAGAATTAAGCTAAGTGCCGGCAGGCAGAATTAAACAGAGCGCTCTTACCTACTATTTTCCGAAATAAGATTTTTTAAATTACATTACATATTTTATGTGTAAGTGGTTGACGAAGATTCTCATGATCCATAGTCTGTACAAACGTATTCCAAAAAGTCTTTATTGTTGTCAAATAATTATGTAAAAAATACCTATTACAATTACTATATAACAAAAAAGTAACATTGTCACGAGATAATAAAATCAGAAAGAATTACACAAGATTTTACAGCAGTCTACCTTTTACACAAAAATATGTATTCCGATCGAGTATATATTCCGATCCTGATAGCATGCATTAGTTGCGGAAAGTATACCTTACTATTACGCAAAAATAAACATTAACAAGAAAACAATTCAATTCAATTCAATTTATTTCACGATAATATGTACATAACAAACAAAATGTTTAAGGCATACATATTAGGAAGTATATATCAAAAATGAAAGTATTTAATAAATTAAAAATAACATAAAATCTGGTCAAAGGTGTAGGAGAATCCCGCTTCGGAAAACCCCCTCAGACACATGGAATATATCAATACCCAAAGCAATTTTGTTCAGCATAGCTGTGGCTCTTCCAACAGGCATAACCATCGGCAGGTTGGTCCTGTATATTGGAATGTGAAACAATCTATGCTGACGATGTCTAGTGTAATTATCAGGAACATACAAACCAATGCTCTGCATAATTTCAGGATTATCGATCATACCGCGCAACAATCGATAAAAATGTGTAATCAAATACACATTCCTTCTAGTCTCTAAACTATTGTAGCCAAGCATACCCTGGAGAAACTCGGTTGGGTAAAGCCAAGGATAATGCCCGTACTCTCTCATGTAGAGATATCTCAGAAACTTCTTTTGGACTTTCTCCACCATAAGAGAGTACTTGCCCTCATGTGGCCCCCAGATCATCGAGCCACTCTCGAGTCTACTCCGCACCAAGGAGTTGTAAAGAGTTCTGAGTACGCGGGTATTCTCGAAAACCCTGGCAGTACGCAGAACAAATCCTAACATTCTCAAAGCATTACCACTGATCGTCTCTATGTGATCTTGAAATGTTAGGTTGCTTACAAATCTAACACCTAGATCTTTAACATTTGATGTTCTTGTCAGATTTTGATCGTTCATTTTGTAGCGAAAAAATAGAGTTTTTTGGGCCCTAGTGAAGGATGTAACCGAACACTTGGAAACATTAAACAAAAGTTTATTTCGTCTTCCCCATTCATCCCAACAATATGCGTCATACGCACACCTTACACTTATAATTGGATTGTCTTTCTTAAATGGAAAGAGTTAAACTACCCACGGGACGTTCCGGCTAGCTGTCGCTGACTAATGTTGATTATTTTGTTAGATTTATATAGTCGGAGGTATCAACGGGCAGGAAATCTTAACGTCCGGAGAGGTGTTCGACCCGGCGAGCAGCCAGTGGACCTTCATCAAGCCCATGACCAGCCCCCGCTCCGGCGTCAGCCTGGTGGCCTACTGCGGCTCCCTCTACGCCCTGGGGGGCTTCAACGGCTACATTCGATTAAAAACTTGTAATTATTCACATTTTATGTGTATTCTAATTGTTTACACTTTAACAATTAGCGTGTTCATAATCAATATTTCTGACTTGTTTTTGCGAAAAGTTGAACTATCATTATAGTAACTTATGTCGATTATGTTGTAGGGAAGGTTCGCAGGACGATGGACTGAAAGATATTTAATGAGAAATAAACATTAATATGATAGTTAATGTTTATTTCTCGACCGAAAATAGGGAGAAAATAAGTAAATTATTAATTACAAAAATGGTAAAAATATTAAACACATAAAAATGATGAAAATATCGGGCAAAAAGAAATGTACCGCGGATGCGAGACCCGTACAAAAAGGGTTTCCTAAACAACGGGGCCGGATCGAGACTGGTGCGCGGCGCCATCTAATATGACTCCCTTTGTTCGCATTTGTTTACATAGCAGGCGACGTCTCCTCCACAGTGGTTATAAATAATCTAATAAAAAAGTAACCCATAAAAACCAAGTTTTTATTATATTCCCTTTCATTGTAAAATATAACAACAATTAAAAACGAATTAAAACATACAACACTAAATTTAATATTAGGTCTTTACATATGAAATTGACGTTTTGCCGTACTGGTAAATTTGATCTCAAATATCTTCTCTTTGGTTAGGAATTGCAAATCCAAATTTATACAGCTATTTACTCATGTATTTGTGTTTTGAAAATTATAATTCATTTGTTTTTTCCTCAATTGTTTTTTTCTTTGCGTCACTCAGTTTACAAAATGAAAAACTTGAAATATCGCGTTATTTACGAGTACGAGTTCCACCGTGGTACCAGTGCTGCAGAAACGGCTCGAAGGATTAATGATGTGTATGGCGACGGTGCCGCAAAAGAAAACACAGTGCGTTTTTGGTTCCAACGTTTTCGTTCTGGAAATTTCGACCTGCAGAACAAGCCCCGTGGACGGCCGGAGACCAAAGTTGATAATGAAGAATTGAAGGCTATTGTGGAAGCGGATCCATCGCAAACCACATCCGAGTTAGCTGCAGGCTGCGGTGTTAGTGATAAAACTGTTTTAATCCACTTGAAGCAAATTGGTAAGGTGAAAAAGCTTGAAAGGTGGGTACCTCACGAATTGAGTGAAGCAAATCAACAAACGCGCGTTGACTGCTGCGTTGCATTACTCAACCGGCACAATAATGAAGGGATTTTAAATCGAATCATTACCTGTGATGAAAAGTGGATCCTGTACGATAATCGGAAGCGCTCATCGCAATGGCTGAACCCTGCCGAACCAGCCAAACCATGCCCCAAGCGAAAATTGACTCCAAAAAAGTTACTTGTGAGCGTTTGGTGGACTAGTGCTGGTGTCGTTCACTACAGCTTTCTTAAATCTGGCCAGACGATTACGGCAGATGTCTATTGTCAGCAACTGCAAACCATGATGGAAAAGCTAGCTGCTAAACAACCGAGGCTGGTTAATCGCTCTAGGCCACTGCTGCTTCATGATAACGCTAGACCACACACTGCACAACAGACGGCTACCAAATTAGAGGAGCTTCAATTGGAATGTCTAAGACATCCACCGTACTCTCCGGACCTTGCCCCAACAGATTACCATTTTTTTCGAAATTTGGATAACTTCTTGCAAAGGAAAAAATTCAACTCCGATGGGGCAGTCCAAACCGCCTTCAAAGATTTTATTGATTCCCGTCCGAATGGTTTTTTTAGTAAAGGGATCGATGAACTACCTATGAGATGGCAAAAGTGCATAGATAGCAATGGTACATACTTTGATTAAATAAATATATTATAATAAAAAAAAATCGGCTTTATGTTCCTCCCATACTAAACGTCAATTTCATATGTAAGGACCTAATATATTTCTAAAATGTCAGATGTTTTGAGCTTTGATAGGACACTTCATGCTTTTAAGATTAAATTCTAAAAACATTTGTCAGTCAATTTAGATTTTCGATATTCGTAGTAAAGTACCTATTATGTATACCGACGGAGTAATTCAAATTTAGAAAATATTCCGCGACGTTATCGGGCCGCCGTTGATAGTAATCAAACTTTGGTAATGATTCCAATTTGAAAAAACCATTAAAATTTATAAAAATCCGAAATTATACTATAATTATAAAGAAAAATTAACGAAAATTTAATAGATTTTCTTGATCGTCGCCACGAGTCTGCTTGCAAAGTTTCAGCTCGATTGGATCACGGGAAAAGGGTTAAAAATCGATCCATTTTTTTTCGTCAGATAAGCAGACAAGACGACAAGTAGACAAGCAGACGCTACGAGTTAAAAGAAAGGGAGTAAAAAAGCTTAGAATCGTCGCTATCGGAGACAAGTACCTGCGGCATGTATCAGCTGGGTACCGCTATAATGTAAAATTTATCCGCTTTAATACAAGTCGAATAAAATGATAAAAACCTTGCAAAAACTGAAAATACAATTAAGTTCATAAATAATACAAGTTTTGGAAATTATTGTCCAGAACTTGTATTATCCGCATAACACTACAAATTCCATCGTTAAACTGGCATACGACCAGAACAAAGATCGAGAACCGTTATACCGCTTAATGCGCTCGACCACATGTCATGGGGGCATTGAAAATCTCATTGATGTTTTTTGTAAACCCTTACACAAATCTTAATATCTCGCGCACTATTGGACATTTTTACTTTTCGACTGATGCTCTCGCTCTCTGCTTCAATTTCATGTCAAGTCGTAGGACGCCGTGTTTTCACTTTTTTTTAAAGTACTTTTATACTTTCTTTTATTTGTCACTTATTGTCACTTTTTATATGAAAGTTTCAAAGAAATTATTGAATATCGGTATTCAATTATTATACATTAGTATCAAGGAGATACTTAGTATCAAGAAAATAACGTCTTCTCAACAGCTGTTGTAAGGGTTACACTAATTCACCTGAAAGAAATAGAGTAATCAAGACTATTCAATAGTAGTCAAATAAGCTTAGAATCATCACGGATTCCTTCAGGCAAAAATATTTGTACCCTACAAACTCCCTTATAATGTTTCTGTAGCAGGTACCGCGAGGCGCTTGGCGCGGGAGCCTATGTAAGAAAAAACTTTGAGAAAAAAACTGCAACTACTTGCACTTTATATTTAAGAGCTTAAAGTGAATTTTAAAACAATAATAAAAAAAGATTTTTCGAAAAATCTACACAGGTGTGTTACCCCCTTAAAGGACTACTTTTGGGTTGAGATGTGATTGATTGAATTCATTAATTTCAAACCTGTCAAACTTAAAACATCAAAATTAGCGGCAATGCGATGTTATAAAATGACTGTCAGGATACGGAAATAGTAATATTCCATTTACTATCGCCTTGAACTTACTTCTCGTTGATCCATATGAAAAGAAACATACTCTTGTCACTCCCTTTGAAGGATCTATCTCCTTAATCTTGTATTTTTTCTTCTCTTATTTATAAAAATTAATCCAAATTGATAATAAATTAAAAATAGTTTTTTTTTAACTAAGATATGGTTAACTGATAACATTATGCTATCTTCATTTGTAATTTCCAATTTTTATTTTTAGTTTCGACCGGTTTAAGACCAAGTGCTAATTTTTCGGTTTTTGTTTTTTTTTTATTAACATAATCAATGTTATTTTTAAGTAACTTAGAGTCTTAGATAGGAATCAATTTTAGATCATAGATTTTTGCATTTTTCACCAATCAAACAATAACAAACAAACAAAACCTTTTCGTAAAAAAAATATGCTTTAAACGAACGATTACTTGAGTTAATACAACTAGCTCTTATTGATTTATGTTTCTAAAACTGAAAAGATATGTAAAATATTTTTAAAATAGTGGTAATATGTAGTATTAAAATCATTGTTTTCAGGTGAAAAAATTGATCCGGTTCAAATGACAGGATGGGAGTCGGTGGCCAACATGGGCGTCACCAGGAGTAACTTCGCCACCGTTATTCTGGAGGAGAAGATATTCGCAATCGGCGGATTCAATGGTAAGAACGTGACACTTTGAAGGTGTTCATTCCCTCTCAGATATTGGCAGCATTTTAAAAAACTTTCAGTCAACTATTTTATCAGTCACCTTCTTGAATTAATAACACATGGTACAGTTGCCGGCAAACTTCTTGAAATTCTTTGGTGTAGTGGGGGAATGCGCAGAAGACGAAATTTGGGTCTCTTTGGTGGAAAAGTAGATGCGCAAACTTCCCCCCACTACGCCGTAGAATTTCAAGATGTTTGCCGGCTACTGTAGTCGAGGGTAGGTAAACTTTATAAGAGTGGTTTAAACGAAGGTCAATCAGTTCTTTCGGGCGAAACAGTTCTGGCAGTGGTCGCTGGGTGCAATCAGGAACCACTTTGTTCCTGTGTTATAAAAGTGTATAAAAACATTAATGCGCAAATTTGATTTCTGAGACGAAAATCATTTCTTGCAAGAGAGGAAAAACAAATTTATAAATATGTACATATTTTAATTAAAACTTTTTGTGCGAATATTTTAATTTTTACGAAAAACTTTTTTCCTTTGCGCCCATGGTAAATAAGGTACAGTGGACCCTCGATATTCGTCATCAATCTGTTTCCGAGTAAGGATGTAGGTATATCAAAAAGGACGAATATCTAACGATTTTTTCCATAGGATTTAACTAAAAATGGCTTAATCCATTCCCAGCCCCGAATTATGCCTATCTATTATTTAACAAAAAAAGTACTGAACAAGTCGGTCTTGGAAATTATTGCAAAATTTTAATTAGATGTGTATTTAACCACTACTTATTAATGTTTTATTGTTATGACAGAGATTTACTCGTCGTGATGCCTTAAATATTTATAATTATTATTATTTATGAAAAAAAATATTTTTAAGAGATTTTTTATAGAGGTTAGGCTATGGTTAGGAAAGAGAGTCACCTTTCATTATCTTCTTCTACTTCTTCCTTAGCCTTTTTAGCCCTCATCTAAAATTGCAAAAGTCATAAATTTAAATTTATTAAGTAATTCTTCTTCTTCTTCCTTAGCCTGTTTCTCTCCACTGCTGGATGTAGGCCTCTTCCATTTTCTTCCACTCATCTCTGTTTCTCCCCTTTCGCATCCAGGTTTTCCTGCTTGCTGGACAATGTCGTCAGACCATCTTTTGAGAGGTCTTCCGACGCTTCTATTTTTCGTCCAGGGCTTCCAGTGCAGAATTCTGGGTACCCATCTAGTATCCTCCTGTCGAGCCATATGTCCAACCCACTGCCATTTTAGTTTCGCAATACGGTCAATAATATCGGCAACTTTTGTTCGGCGTCTTATTTCTTCATTTCTGATTTTATCTCGAAGGCTCACGCCGAGCATCTGCCTTTCCGTGGCCCGCTGTGTACATTTTAATTTGTATATGCTTTTTTCTATTAGTGCTGCTGTTTCTAGGCCATATGTCAACATTGGTAGGATACATGTATCGAACATTTTTCTTTTTAATTTCCTTTCATTATGATATTAGGTAATTATTTATTGAATTGGCGTTAACTTTGTAGAATGACATTATAATTATATATAAATATATCACTTGTCTAAGACCACTAATGAGTTTAAGAATACACGACTAGTTTCAACAATTGCAGATGTTGTCATCAACAGATGATTATATAAACTAAGTTTAGTAAAGCGCAACCATGATCGATTCGAACTCTCTTCAAATAATAGTCGATCTCGCTTGCAATTGCATTCTTTTCTTGATCCTGACACTGACTATTATTTTCATTTGCCACTTCGTCGAAACAATCCCGAAATGTATCGTGAGCTTCACGAGTGACAGTTGATCCGTTGATCAGTTGATCAGTGACAGTCTCGTCACTTCTATTTCTCTTGGCAGGCGATGACGATAAACTTCCACTGTTGGAAGATTCATCGCAAGACATTTTTATAAATTCCAACAAGATTTTCTGTCGGGCTCTTTCTGATAATCGGCCCGATTCTGAAAATAACAATGTCTGGATCTTTAAAATCTTTATCCCAACACTTAATAGACGATAATAAAAATTAAAAATTTCCAGAGCGGATTTTGTAATTCTACGGCTCAAATACACTGTATTAAAAGATGATATAAGAAAGATTGTTTCTTACAATCGTATTAATTTCTTCATCCACAGCGTCCAGATGAAATATCATGGCTAAACTTGTAATGACCGCGTTCGGCGTTACCGCGTATTCAAATCTTCCCACCTTGGCATTTTTTGACAGATATGTCTGGATCTTTAAGATATTTATCCCAACACTTAATAGACGATAATTAAAATTAAAAATAAACGAGACATAGCTTAACGTCGGTATTTGTTTCTATGAGGGAGGGAGAAAGATGTAAATTGTTATCTGTCAAATGTCAAGATGGGAAGATTTGAATACCCGGTAACGCCGAACGTGGTCATGACAAGTTTAGCCATGATATTTCATCTGGACGCTGTGGATGAAGAAATTAAAACGATTGTAAGAAACAATCTTTCTTATATCATCTTTTAATACAGTGTATTTGAGCCGTAGAATTACAAAATCCGCTCTGGACATTTTTAATTTTTATTATCGTCTATTAAGTGTTGGGATAAAGATCTTAAAGATCCAGACATTGTTATTTTCAGAATACGGATGGATATCTGGTTTTAAAGTTAATAAAATCATGAAGTCAAATTTTTTTTTCCTCTGACAGAAAGCACTAAGGCATATCATGCTTTCTGCTAGAACAATTTTTACCACTAGATAGTGCAGTAGATCATTATTCAAACTAAGCAGTCAACAAAATTAAATACTGATCTTCGAAACGCTATTTTGAGTATTAAGTTTTAATTAGAGTATTGTTGCAAGTTTGCAAAGTGACAGTTGTGTTTGTGCTTGCTCTCTTGGATAATTACTTATTTTGGATAAAACAGATATTTATAACCTTTTTTTCCCTTTGTATTTAGTTTATATTTTGTTGTATTGTAGCATATTAACGAATTTCCGTTTCTACATCCTTAATGGAGGACTTAAGACCTCCGGATCCTCCGGATCCCCCTGATCCTCATCCTTCACCATCTACCATAAGAGGGATATCGCGTTTTCCTTTGGAGGACTCGGATTCCTCAGAAGATTCCTCTTTTTCAGCTTTTAAAAAAAGGAAAATTGAAAAAAGATCTTCAAAAATAAGACCTAAGCCCTCTACCATCGTTGCGTCTCCTCCTATCTCCCCTACGCCTTCAATAATCCCAGCTTTAGAGCCTTCTTCTGCTCCTCAGGGTCCTCTTCCTCATCCTCAACTGTTGTACTCTGATTCAGCAGTATCCCCTTTTCTGGTCTATGTTCAGAGAACAGAACGAGGTACAATCCACCCAATCGATTTTGGTAAACATATTTTGCAACAAAAAACAAAAGGCATTCGCCCAGATGGTATTAAGGCAGAAGGTAGATATAAAATCTCTGTTGAATTTGAATCAGGAGCTTTGGCAAACAATTTTGTATCAAGTTTTAGCAACTCACAAAATAATAAATTCAAAGCTTACGTTCCATCCTTTAATGTTACCCGCCTGGGTCTCGTACGTGGCATATCCGTTGATCTTTCAGAGGAAGAAATAATTTCGTATATCTCTACTTCACAAAATATTGGTAAAGTAGTAAAGGCTAGACGCCTAAACTATAAAGATACTTCCTCTGGTACTGTCACATGGAAACCATCACAAACAGTGGTCCTCACTTTTGAAGGCCAAACCCTTCCTTCTCACGTATATCTCTTGTACAATTCTCTGCCGGTAGAACTGTACACTTTCCCAACCATTCAGTGTTATAATTGTCTCCGCTATGGACACTCTAAGGTGACATGTAGATCCTCTCCTCGATGCTTCAAGTGCGGTGAAAATCATCTTACCAATCAATGCCCAAATCCTCCCGATGTCCCCACCTGCGTGAACTGTTCAGGTAATCATACGGCGACTAGTTTTTCATGTCCAGAATTAACCAGACAAAAAAACATAAAACAATATATGGCCGCCAATAATGCATCATATTTTCAAGCATCCAAAATTTTCTCGATTTCCAAAAAATCATTTGCCAATGTCTCATCTCAACCTCCCGTTACTCAAACTCCCCAGAGTTGCCTCTTTACACCTAATCTTCCTGCTACCTCTTTCCGTAAAACCGTATACCATAATCCTAAATCAAAAGTTCCTAGCTCTCCGGGATATGACAGACAAGGACATAATGATCAACTGTTCTCTTATAGTTCTAACCCATCCAATGTCATTACTTCTAATATTAGCCAACCAACAAAAACTCCTACTCTTCCACCATCTACTCCCCTGTCAAATGCCATTAGCGATGAAAATTCTTCTTTTATTCAGACTTTACTTATGATACTCATTAATTTAATTTCTAATAGCAATTCTTTACCGTCCAACGCTGCTTCTATAATTTCATCTCTTAACTCCCTTCATAATGGCCTCCGATGTTCAAATCCTTCAGTGGAACAGCCGTAGTGCTGTTTGTAATAAACATGAAATAGTTTCTCTACTAAAAACTTACAATATAGATATAGCAGCAATATCAGAGACCTGGTTTAAGCAGAACTATCTGTTTAAGATCCCAGGATTCTCCTGTCTCAGGGATGACCGTCCAGACGGCAAGGGCGGAGTAGCCCTACTTATAAAAAATTCCTTTTCCTTTTCTCAAATCCCTCTTCCGTCCTTTCCCTCATTCCAAATAGTAGGTGCTAAAGTCAATGATGTGGGATATGTTTCAGTATACTGCCCCCCCAATGGCACATTCGACATTGATGCTTGGAACTCAGTTATCTCTCTTCTTCCTTCTTCTTTTTTTATTCTTGGAGATCTCAATGCTCACTCTCAGTCATGGGGCAGTGCGTTTTGTGATCGATCTGGAACTAATATTATTTCATTCATTGACGATAATAACCTAATTATCCTCAATGATGGCTCTCCCACTAGGTTCAGTCCCCCGTCTCAACGAGCCAGTGCGGTGGATCTGTCTATCTGTTCCAATTCCTTAGCAGCGTCAACCAGTTGGTCAATACTAGGAGATCCACACTCTAGTGACCATTTCCCTATAATCCTCTCATTTGTCTCAAAATCACCCAAATCTCCTGTAAAAAGAGTTCCTAAATTTAATTTTAAAAAAGCAAATTGGAACCACTTCCGCGAACTCCTTGAATCCTCTACCGCTCCCCTCCCTTTGCATATTACCTCTGAGGAAATTCAATCAACATTTTCTCAATTAATTTCAATTATCCAACATGCAGCAGACAAAAGCATCCCAAAATCAAACCCTAACCCAAAATTCCCCGCCTCTCCCCCCTGGTGGGATGAAGAATGTACCCAGGCCGTAAGAAGGCGTAAAACTGCTATGTCTACCTACAAAAAAGATATGAGTATGGCTAATTACTTAGTTGTCAAAAAAACTCAGGCTCAAACCAAAAAATTTTTAAGAAAGAAAAAAAGAAAGGGTTGGCAACAGTTTTGTACTTCTATATCCCCCACTACTCCTATTTCTACTGTATGGACAATGATCCGTAAGTATCGCTCATCTTTTATTCCTTCCGTTAAACGGTCTTCCAACAATCTATGGCTAGGAGTGTTTGCTGACAATCTGGCACCTCCACATGTGCCTCATATCAGTGAATCTCCATCTTTAACTCATTTTTCAAGTCCCACGTCTTGGTTGGATGCTCCTTTTGCTATTCAAGAATTAACCTATCCTCTTCAAAACCTTAAAAATTCCTCGCCCGGGCTGGATAAAATATCCTATATCATGATTCAACATTTTCCCACCTCCACTTTAAATTATTACTTATTTGTCATTAATAAAATATTTGAAACTGGACAAATTCCTGAGGAATGGAAAGCCCAATTGGTTCTCCCAATCCTAAAACCAAATAAAGACCCAGATTTTGGATGCTCTTACCGCCCAATAGCCCTATCTTCTTGCATGCTGAAGGTGGTTGAACATATGATTAAAAACCGTATTGATTGGTATGCAGAACATAATGAACTCCTTTCGTCCTCTCAATTTGGTTTTCGCAAAAAGAAATCTGTTTTTGACAACCTGAGTATTCTTACCTCAGATATTAGAATATCTCTTTCTCTCGGTAAGTGTACTGCAGCAGCCTTTATTGACATTCGTGGTGCGTATGACAATGTGAGCCCTATCTTATTAAAATATAAGCTTATAAAACTGGGTCTTCCATTAAAATTAGTACAACTAGTCTTTAATATTTTATGTGAAAGGACGATCTTAATAGATGGTCCGTCTCATAAATTAATCAGAAATCTTTGGAAGGGACTCCCGCAAGGTTCGGTCCTCAGCCCCCTTCTGTATAGTTTATTTACTGCTGACCTTGAAGAGTCCATTCGAGAGATATGCTCCATACTCCAATACGCGGATGACATAGCAATTTACTGCTCTGATAAGGATATACATGTTGCTTTAAAGAAGCTTGCTAGAGCTCTCTCGGGGCTCAACTCCTGGCTTATCTCCAATGGACTCGAAATGGCCCCCTCAAAAAGTCAGGCCATAGTTTTCTCAAGAAAACATCGTATTTCCCAGACGTGTGTCACATTTGATGGCTTCAGTATCCCACTCGCCAATGAAATAAAATTTTTAGGCATTATCTTCAATAGAAAATTAAATTGGGCCTCCCAAGTAAACTCCATGGTCTCTAAGTGCGAAACGAAATTGAACCTCCTCCGTGCGACATCAGGTGTATGGTGGGGATCTCATCCTTTAACTCTGAAACTCATGTATAATGCCTTTATCCGGAACCATATAGATTATGCTAGTTTTTTGCTTGATCCTCTTCCGAAATATTTAGGAATAAAACTAGACAAAATTCAGTCAAAATGCTTGAGGTTGATTATTGGAGCCATGAGATCATCTCCGATTAATGCATTGCAGGTGGAAACATTGGAGCCCCCTCTCGCAATCAGAAGGCAATATTTAGCTGACAATTTTACTATAAAGTGTTTCAGGGTCCCCAACCACCCTATTCTTGCTATTTCTCAATCCCTCCTTGATCTCACAAAGTCAAGTGCATATTGGAAAGGCAAAACTCCTCCTCTTTTGACTCGGAGCTTCTCCAGATTGGGGAGTTTCATCCCTCGAGTTCAATCAAACCCTGTTCTCCCTATCTACAAATTTCCTTTTTCTAATCACATTTTTTCCCCTAAAGTCATTTCCTTGGGAATTGACAAATTCACTCCTAACCCTAAGAGAATATTTTCTGAAATAATAAATAAAGAATGGTATGGCTGGACTCAAATTTTCACTGACGGATCCAAACTCCAGGCAACCGGCTGCACGGGTGCTGCGTTTTATTGTCCAAATGATGGTATCCAAGGTATATTTCAACTCCCTAAAGAGACATCCATTTTTACTGCTGAGTGCTTGGCAATCCGAGAAGCGCTAAAATCATGTAAACCAAAACAATCAAAGAAGTGCCTTATTCTTTCAGATTCCTTAAGTTCTCTGCTCAAAATTAAATCCAGCCCCTTTCGGCACCCTGATGATCAGATCTGCATGGAAATTCGGAGTATAATTCACGACCTTTCCTTGGATAAATTTGAAATTGTTTTGGCTTGGATTCCGAGTCATGTAGGCATCCCTGGTAATGAAATGGTAGACTCGCTGGCTAAAAATGCAATCTCACAGGGGGATGCCACATTTTCCACTATTCCAGTGAGCGATCTTTTCAATATTACAAGAAACGATGCCGCACTTCAGTGGCAGTCTCATTGGGACCTCACTAAAATGTCAAAAGGTCGACACTACGCCGCTATTCAGCCACTTATCCCATCTCGAGCCTGGTTTCACAGGATCAGATTGAGCAAGAGGGAGACTTCAATGGTTTGCCGAATGCGTCTGGGTCATTGCTCTATCCGCTTACACCTTGCAAAAATTCATGTTCTTTACTCCTCAATCTGTGAGTGTGGACAAGAGGAGGAGGATTTGAACCACTTGTTTTTCAATTGCATTTTAAATGTCGGTACTCAGTCCCTACTCCAGGATCTTGCAGATCTTAATGTCCCTTTCCCTACAAATATCCAGCTCTTGCTTACAGACTGCCGACGGGAAGTATTGAAAGTGTTACTACGATTTTTAGAGAGTAATTGCATTGAGCTGTAATGTTTATGTCGATGACCTATTGACTAGTTTTTGGCAATAACATCCTTTTACTGGGTGACAAGCCATTAAATTTAAAAAAAAAAAAAGTTTTAATTATAATCGCCGAGTCTCGCTGAATAAAACTGATTTTATCTCGAAGAAAATCTTAAAATTGTACTCGTATAGTAAGATAACAAAAAATTTATAACTTTATTAATATTGAACATTTCTTAATTATTTAAGTACAGCTTTATTATCATAACGTCAGTTTTCCACTCGTAAGAAAACGTATTCTGCGTACATAATTGATCATATCTAAGACACTAAAAACGAATTTTTCGGGTGCGGCCTGTCGAATATTGTTTATATTTTCTTAATAATTTTCAGTTTATTACTTTTATACAAGAACAAATGTTCTATCTAACTAATCGTCGAAAAAATACATTTTCAGTGAATTTCCAGCCTTAGTGCCTTCTGTCCAGTATACATACTCTCGATATGTAGGTAAATGATATAAATGTATTTTTCATCAAAACCTAGTTTAAGTCATATTTTTTCACCAAATAATTAAGTCAATTTAAAACAAAAGATAAACGGGCCTATATGAGGCGTATAAAAGCAAAGACAACAATATCCCATTAAG
>JADDOH010005215.1:0-12378 GCA_016648135.1 Agrypnia vestita | reverse complement strand
TGTATTCACTAGGGTACAAATTGTCCCTCAACAGCACGCGCGGCATAGAGTCTACGTGACGTTGCAACGTCGTGCACTGTTCCGCGACCTCGCGCACAACATAGCGAGGCATTTCTACGTGCCGTGGCAACGTTGCCATGCGCACGGTACCCGAGCGTACTCACTGCAACATTCCGCGGAGCGTCAGTACCACGTGGTATGTTTACAAGTGAATACGCATGCGCTGTATCTGTCAAGATGACAATGCGGGGAAACGAAATCGTTCTCGAACTCATCGAGCTGTATCGATCGAAGATCGCATAGAATATCCGTCCTTCTTTCTCTTTGCAGTAAATAATTTCGCATTCTCCTCTTTTTTCTCCTCTTACTTTTCGATAAACTCATTAACATAAACAGATACGCGGCTGTCATCATAACCTCATAGGGCGATATATTTCCGCGACGTCTGGAAAACAATAATTATTTGCAAAAAGGACCTTGTTTTTAATAATATTCAATTTACTACAGTAAAACCTCGTTAATTTGAAATTGCGACCCAAAAAAACATTTCGAATTGCGCGGAACCCCGTTTTCGCCAAATGAGATACCGCAGCTGTCATCCATAACCTCATCGGGTGACGTTTCCGCGACAAGATATGCGAGTCCCGGTGTGTACACGTCAAATGACCGCGTCATTGTCTCCGAAACATGAGCGTAGATGTTGATGCGACATGCCGAGCGGAATGTTTCGCGATTTGTCCCCTAGTGAATACATGGCTTAATTGACTACAGTATTCCAGCTGACTTTTCACCAAAGATTTATATAGATATGTGCATGAGGCTATGTTATTAAAGTTTGTGAAGTGCGAATAATAAAGCCGAGTAATTTGAGTCCTTTCTTGGATATTTTGTTAATATGGGTAATATATTTTAATTTGAACGTGTTGTTTCTATATTTTTTTATTAAGTTTTAAAAAAAATTAGATCTATAGACGGGTAGAGATTCGTTCGATTCTCTCCACCTTTCGATATCATAGCGTCCTCAGAAGAATTCATGAGAGTGGCCTGGTGAGAATCGTATCTATACGGTTCATATAAAACAGCCGTTTTTGTTTAAATTCCTAAAGATTAAGACATGACAGTTCAGAATGTTTGTATCATATAACGGGTCCACGAAAAGGAGGCACCAAGTCCGTTTTATGGCTAAAATGAAATTTTGGTGTAGTTTCATTGCATTTTATATGCCTTATAAAGTTGTCAAATAAACCGAACGTAAAAACTTTTCCCGGGTTGTGGCAGTTTGGAAAATCAGGGGAAAAAGGTGGTGAGTTCTTGAATTTTTTTATTTAAAAGTCTAATATAGGATTCTTCTTCTTCTTTTGGTGTCATGTCAGGTCCCCACAACATTGACTATCACCCGAGAGAAAGCGTCCCTGTCGTGGGCAGCACGAAACAGCTCTCCAACACTTCTTATGCCCGTCCAGTCGCGTATATTGCGGAGCCAGGAAATTTGTCTCCTTCCAACACCTCTACGACTAATACCTCTAATGTTAATGTCTTGTCATCAATACCACACTCTTGGAGCATCTTGATGAGGTCCGCGTGTTTCACTCTATCAAACGCTTACCAAAATAATTCGCTTAAAAGGATTACCTATGGTATTTTAGTACTGGCAACGTATTGGTGAAAAAATATTCTTTAAATGCACATTCCAAAAAAGATATATATTTTATTCATCTGAATAGGTTATTGGTGTAGTGGTCATGACGCTCGCCTAGTGATCTAATGGTTCGAGCCCCATTCCAGTACACCAGCAAGTTAATTATTTTTTTATAGCACGAACGTTTAGCTTATTTCGAAAATAGTTAGAATATTGATGCGACACGCATTCCGTGTTCGCATCTCTATTTAACCGGTCGGATGCCGCGCAATTTCGCGCACGATTGCTGTTTTTAGACACTTTTTTATGTTGGTTATATTCAAGTAAATATCAACAGTAATCGCTAATAAGTTGCAGTTTCTACTTTCTCAATATACAGACTTCAATAATTACTTATACTTCAATAATTACTTGTACAATAATTACTTATTCATTAATTATGAAAATAAGTAACGAAATTTACTGTCAGAAATGTACACACATGTTTATCGAATAAAACTATGAAAGCAATAATATGTTGTATTTCAATATTTTCGTTCTAAGTATATCAAAGAATATAAAAATATTTAATTTTAACACTTTTTTTTATTTAAAAATAACACTTTTTTAACAGATAAATAACACAATTAATGCGCGGTTCGAAGACGACATTTGGAATGATCTTTTGTCCGTTTTGTGCGGAAAATGAGGTTACTTGACAAATAGAACTCGTTCATTTATTCAAAAACTTGCGATATAACCAATGACAAGCTTTAAAAACCCGTAAATGCACGTAAAATAGGCCGGAATCGCGAACGTGTCTGGGAGCGCTCCGGCACCCGACCGGTTAAAAAAATGTCAGAAACACCTCAGATGATATTGCCGCTTCTGCCACTGTACCCTCACACTTGGCGTTGCAGTGCCGAAGGCGTACAAACGGCCCGAGTTCCTGGAGGAGCTGCGAGCGATCCTGACCGACCAGGGCACCGTCTCCCTGGAGTGCAAGGTGGTGGGCGTGCCCACGCCGGCGCTGCGCTGGTTCAAGGACAGCGAGGAGATCCGCGCCGGGGACGTGTTCGCGCTCACGGCCAACCCGGAGGACGCCACCTCGCTGGGCACCTACACGTGCGAGGCGTCCAACTGCATGGGCAAGGCCTACTCCTCGTCCAAGGTGCACGTGGTCGGGCGGGGCAGCCGGGAGGGCTCCTTCAAACCGGCAGACAGGTAGGGATCAAATCGCCTTTCCGCCCTTTAACCCCTCGTTCCATAACCACCCGTTGCCCCGCATTTTTTTTCCCCTCAGACCCACAAAACATCACATATATATATATATATGTTAAATCTAAGGCTTTCACGGGTACAATATGTGTTAGTTCTAACTACTTTGGGGGTTACCCGCGTCAAATTCTGGTCGTCAGGACCAGTCGTCTGCCGACGTTTCGAACAGATCTCACTGTTCATCTTCAGGGCGCCTTGTCGATGAGCTGCTTCTCCAAAAAGCGTACAACCGTTTGGGTCCGGAGCTCACCGTCAAGTGAAAGAATAATAAATAAACCAGAAATCACGATGAAAACACCGACGCAATTAGAAAATCCAACCTTTTCAACATTGTATAATGACGATAATAAAGTAAATATACGGATTACTAGAAGCCGAGGAAAAGTCATTAACGGCGTCGCTGGAGAAACCCACTCCTCCACAAACACCTGACGCAGAATTTTTCAAACTTTCACTTGACGGTAGCTCCGGACCCAAACGGTTGTACGCTTTTTGGAGAAGCAGCTCATCGACAAGGCGCCCTGAAGATGAACAGTGAGACCTGTTCGAAACGTCAGCAGACGACTGGTCCTGACGACCAGAATTTGACGCGGGTTACCCCCAAAGTAGTTAGAACTAACACATATTGTACCCGTGAAAGCCTTCGATTTAACATATATATATATATATATATATATATATAATATATAAATAAATTGTAGTTACCAGAAATACATTCATATTAATTAATTACAATAGATCTTATAAACTCAAATACAAATCAACAATACAAGAAACAATACAAAAATTACCAAAATCAAAATAAGTCTCTTTTATTTAGTAACATATTCATTAATTCTGTATTTTGCCCTTTTTTATTAATATCCATTTTGACACGACATGGGATTTTATTTAATATTTTTGGTGTGACAAACAGTCAGGATTTTGATAAACAAAGTCAGTATTGCCCCGGAAAAAACCGGCCGCGCGGCGTGTGATTTTTATTTTCATTATTTTAACTTTATTTACTATGTACGTGTACAATGATATTCATTGTTTGTCGTAGGTAAATAAACAGACAACACGATCAAATTTTTTGTTTATTTTTCTCGCGATCAGTTTTTTTACGTGCCATTACAGGTCCATGTTTTTAGACACGACTACTTTAAGGAATCTCCGCAAACTATAATATATCAAATATATCAATTAAAAAATCGACAGCTCTCATCTTCTCTCTAAAGTTTGTCTTAGAATTCCATTGTCAACGCGTTTAAAAGATATACTCTATTACGATAATACGAGAACAAACTACCACACACTCATCACTGCCGAGACTACACAGACTGGGCAATGAGTACAGAGTTTTTAGATGTATTTCAAGACAGTTTAACTCATTTCAGAAGAAACGTGCTAATCTGTTCTGTTTTACTTAAGGATTGCTGAATTTTTCAAGTTCACATCATAAAGTGTTTTATTCAAATAATTTTCTATGTATGTTTTGGTTTATTTAATTTTTTTTTTGTATTTTGCTGAATTATTTTTAAATGTGATTGTTATGTTGATTGCTTTCTTGTGTACTTGTTTTAAATACTGTTTAAACTGTCTTTAAACAAGGACGTCTCATTGTTTTAACAATTTTTTTCAATGGTGCTATACGGCGTATCCACATAAATAAATAAATACTCCTCGTCAATTTTCTTACGCACTAAGCATTGATAGAACACATTTCGTTTTAGACTCAGTGGAAGATTAATCTTGAAAATCATATTTAGATGTCCGAATGCACTCCAGTTTAGCTTTGGTATAATATGAATAATGTAATAATATAATGAATAATGAATAATAATAAATTTACTCATATTTTTCTGTATCCCGAATGAGATAATTTTTGTAGCTTTAATCTTACCCTTTTATACATTAAATGCTGAGACAACTTTAAACGAATGACTCACTAAGATGAGTGTGGTGATCTTTGCTGACACGCTCATCTCGTTTCGACGACTTTCGCGCGGTGAGTCATCTTGCAAGTTTCCGCATAGTCTATTTGCGATTAGAGACAGGCAAAACTTAACTAACATTCTTCGAATTACTTATTAATGGCAAATATTCAAATTGTATTTAGATTTGTCAAAAATAAACGTGATGTAATATCAAAAATAGATCCAAATATCAGCTTTTAATTTCATTCACGTACGCATTATTCTATGCGAATTAATTATGATGTATAATTTTATATTTAACATATCATATAAAGTAAATTTATACAATAATATTTAAAATTATATTAATATGGAGGTTGTTTTGACATTGATATAAAACATAATCAAAAAACTAATAATATAACATCGTATACACATATGTTTAATACCCAATTAATGAGGTAAAACGAAAATGAAAAAGAAATTGATCAAACTTTGGAATATGTGCGATATGTTATTTATTCATTTTTAGGTTTATTTTTGTGTACGTTTACAATTTTCTTCGAATTTCTTTTTTGATATACAATCAAAAATAAATTAAATCGGTTTGCACACACGGAACTTGTGTTGATTATCACATTAAATAAAAGCGATATATTATATTTCATACATTTTATTTCATATTTCTAACCCTGACCTAAACTGACTTTTTTAATTTATGAAGTGAAAATTGAGTTTGTTAACTCCTGAGTGAACCTCGATTTCTACTTTGTTAATTTTTAATTTACATTAAATGTTCAAGAGAGCTAAACAAAAGGCATGTTAATAAGAATCACAGAAACCAAGCATGCTACTTATTCAGCATACACACTTTTATTAATCTCAAATAAATTAGTATTTATTACCTAATTATAGTGTCAAAACTATAAACTACGATTACTCGTATTAGTCGAAGAACGGGCGCTTGGTGTTGGTAATGACGTATGTTCTAGTGGATCTGGTGGAGAAATACTTGTGCGTGCCAAGCATGTAAGAAATTAAACGGCAATGAAACAATTTAAAGCGAGATAAACTGAAACTAGACTAGTAATATGCAAACATGACTAGTAAAAAGATAGCTAGACTAGTAATATGCCCACGTGAATGGTAAAAAGTAAGCTAGACTAGTAATACGCCACATGCTTTGCGGTCCTCGTATTCTAAGCGGGTATGACTGGCTTCCTAAACCGAGGATTCCGGGTTCGATTCCCGGTGAGGTCACAATTTAATATATGTGATTTACTCAAGCCTGGGTATTTTGTAATGTATTTCGCTTCTTTAACTGGGCCACCTGGCCTGGTGAAGTGTAAAAAAAAATGAAAATGAAAAAAAATGCCATACAGTAATATTCCCAATATGTTATATGTCAAAGTTGCGACACGACTAGCTACAGCTACAGTAAGAGCTTTCTTTATAATCATTATTAAATATGATGTATCAATACTTCGGATGTGTTATATATATGACATATCAATACTTCGGATATGTAATTGAAATTAGTTATTATTATATAGAAAATAATTATGAAATTAATTGCAATTAGTTATTTGGCCAGCCGGGCATGTAAAAGAATCGATATATTCGTCAGAATAGAAAGATTTTTTATTTATATTATTTTGCATACTGGGCACATGACGCGAATACTTTTGGCACTAGGCTACAGATTCGGAAGCTGTCAAAATACAAAAAATGCGAAGAGAATGTAAATACTTGTAATGTAAAAAAAATCTGTAAAAAAAAAGTATGTTGCAAGACTGCGTAATGCACGTAAAAATTGATATAATAATAAATTGGATTTAGATAGATTATAAAAGTCTCGCGGAGATTAAACTATTTATGTGAAAAACGTGTGTAAGTTTTTAATATGTTGGCCCAGGCCTTACAACCTGAGTGAGCTGACTTAAGTGATCACAGGTATTTCAGCTCCTAAAGATAACGCGCCTAAAGATGTTTTACTTTAAAAGACATTTTGAAATTTCGTTTGCGGTCATTACGTCACTGGAATCTTTTGTCGCGTGGGCCATTCGTCGCATGGATCGTTTGTCGCGAACCTTTCTTTTGTCGTATCGGGGAATAAATTAAATACAAAATTAAGCTGAGTGGATATTAGATTTATTTATTTATTTACATAGCATTTTTGAAATAAATTATAAAAATAAAGGCATCCTTAAAGTTTAAACAGATTTTAAAAAAGTATACAAGAGCAATCAAAATAGCAATCACGAAGGCAGCAGGTACACATTGTAAAATAACAAAAAATATAAAATAATTAAATAAAAAGTAAACAGAAAATTAATTGACGAAACTCTATGGGCCAGTTGTATCAACATGGTTTATAATAAGCTTTCAGTAAGAAAGTCAGTAGTCAAGTTGTTATGAAATACGTCTACAAACTCTCTGTACTCATCGCCCAGTCTGTGTAGTCTCGGCAGTGGTGAGTATATGTGGTAATTTATTCTCGTATTATATACATTTTAAACACGTTTTTATTGGAAACCTATTTGCAAAAAGGAACTGGTTATTTATAAAATTTAATTTGCTTTTAACACTTTTTCTAATTCCTAATTTATCCGACTATATATGTTATCAATAGAAATAATATATATCAATATCAGAAAAATGATTTGTTTCCAGAAGAAGATTAGAAAATTCAGAAAAATTGGTGCAAAAATCAACATAAAATACAACATCTTTAATTAGTGGTTTATATATACGATGTGTAATAATAACGTTACTATAAATTTAAAAAGGCTGTGCAGTTTTCTGGGATATTTTGCGGTGTACTTGACCTTTCTGGCCAATGTTTCGGTTCTCGTTGCAAGGTCCATAATCAGGGCTGATGTGTTGTGTGGACGTTGTGGTTAAGTATTGTAAGTAGTAAGTTACAATACATCAGCCCTGATGATAGTCCCTGTAATGGGATCCGAAACGTCGGCTATACACGGTCAGACATACATGGCAAAATATCCCAGAAAACTGCAGGCGGAAGATTACCGCGAAGATGCAATGATATATTTTGTTAACTGTTCAAAATTTTTGAGCGATACTTAGTCGAAATTCATTTTTAAATTGTGTTAAATATAAATTTAAAAATTCTGTTTTATTCCATTGTACCAATATTTTATTTTGAGTTAAAACATTTTCGAGAGCTTATTAATTTTTTTTATTTCTTAAGTTAGTTAATATTTACAACCTGTATATTAACTAGTATTTTACCCTTTATATTCTAAAATCTATTACTAAAATACTATCCATAATAACCTACATATTTTTATATCTAAATTAATCTTCGGTATAATCTATAATATAATATATATGCATATTATAATATGATCTAATGTATGGTACAATCTATAATATAATAAATAATATTATACATCTTATGCTCTACTACTTCTACTGCTACTGGTCTACAATTCTAGACTTTTTTAACAATAATTGTAGCATTTGTTTTTAAATTCATTCATCTTATTTATATTCTTCGTGTTTTCTGGCATCTCATCATATATTTTTACACCTCTTTTAATTTCCATCCAATTGAATGCTCTTCTCATTTCTTCAATTCTGGCGCATTTACTTTTTTTTTTTAAATATGATTCTCATTGCCCTGTTTTGCATCACTTGTAGAATAGTAGAATAAGATAAATAGTAAAAACATAATTAAAATTCAAATATCATCGATTACTTCCCCCCTACTATCCATTTTTACCCCACCCCTACCATCACTCCCACAACATACACTCTATCCCCGTAATTACTGTATTTAAATGTTTTTAGTTTTATTTGAAATAAGTTAGCTGTATTTGAAATAGGTTAGCTGAAGTAAATTGCGTCCACAAAACTAATTTCGGTGATCGTGCTTTCGCGGTGGCTCCACCAAAGTTATGGAACAAACTACCTAATAAACTGAGACAAACAGACAGCTTACCACAGTTCAAAAAACAACTAACAACGCATTTATTTAGACAATCCTATAAAACCTATAGAATCTGACCACAACAACGCTAGCTAATGTTTTCCACTCCTATTGTGCACTCCGCGAAAACACCTAATTCTTTCAGGCACTCCCAACTATTATAGTACTCAATTTTAATTCCATTTCTTGTATGCCACCTTGTGAATAAGTAATAGTAAATAAGTTTTTTCTTTTCTAGCAGTAAGTTGTTTTGTAAGATAATAATTTTTCTGTGTAAAGCGCCCTTGAGGTGAGTATTCGCGAAAACGGCGCTATATAAGTTATCCAATTATTATTATTAAGTTATTGATAATGAGAGGTTGTCTCTCGAAAACATTTTCGATTCATAGTTATCAATATATTTTGTTACATCAAAGAACACATTCTTATTGTGAAGTTGCAATTTTTGTGAATTTTTAAAAACCAAATTTATTAATTAACTAGAAAAGATGTCTTTTATAATTGACTAGTTGTGCCCGCAGTTTCGCCCGCGTGGAATTTAGTTCGAGACTAAAGAGTATCAGTGAAAAATCAACATAATCTAAACTATACTTATCCACACAATGTTGTGTGAATGAAATTTTTATCTACATAAAATTTCCCTGACGACAAGCAAATTTATTTTGATAAGAATATAACATTACATATTTAAATTACCCCCGAGAGATTAAAATTAATTTTAAACATATATTTTATTCATAACTAGCTGTGCCCGCGCGGCTTCGCACGCGTACATTTTTAGTACACTGTTTGGATCGTCATAAAACTTTCGCGAACCTTCTAGAACATCCTCCTTCCAGAACTTTCAAGAAATTTATCGAATGTACAGGGACCTTGTAGACACACAGACACATTCCGCCAATTTTATTTATTTATTTTTTATATATAGAACTTTCGGGAATTTTCTAGAACCTTCTCCTTCCAGAAATTTCAAGAGCAGGTTTTTCCGAAACCTTCTAGACTCACCGACACAGTCGGCGCGCCTATTTTGAAACAATCTGAAGCATTTGCGGCCTTCCCATAACAAAACAATGTCCTAGAATGCACATTTTCGTCCACTCCCACCCACGCTCAGCCACCCTCACCCACTCCCACCCACCAGACTTCGGACCACACGTCTAGCCAGGGTAGTTATTTCAGGGCAATGTCCCCTTCTAGGGATAAGGCCTTACTTAGAAACCCCCATTCTGACGTACACCGTGGTCTTTATACTCCAATGCTCGTTGACCACCAAACCAGAACGATGCTATCGCAAGACGTGTCATACTATTTCAATCCTAACCGAATTATCTATAATGAATCTTAAATATCATCATAATTTTAGCACTCGAAATTAATATATATGAACTATTCTAGCTGCCTCCACGCACTCCTGATGCTCAAGGCATCCCTACGTTAACTCTTGTTCATTCCAGTATAACTGACCCATCCAAAATCACACCGAACTAATTCCAGAGGTCAACACCACCAGACTTCGGACCACACGTCTAGCCAGGGTAGTTATTTCAGGGCAATGTCCCCTTCTAGGGATAAGGCCTTACTTAGAAACCCCCATTGTGACGTATACCGTGGTCTTTATACTCCGGTGTTCGGTGTATTCCTTAGTGTGATGGCCGGCGTGTTTCGCCGGAACACGACGGCCAGTGTTTATCGAGTGGCGAGCCTAAAAAAATCGAATTTCCGACCGCTCGGGGTTGCCGCGGCGGGAATATCGGTGCCGCGTTCATATTTCTAGTTCAATTCTAATTTTATTTCATTTTTGTTATATTATCATTTTTATTGCTTCTCACTGATTTGTCTCACGCCCAGGGGTGGGAAAGAGATTGCCACAATATATAGAGTATAGCTGCTGTAGATTAATAAATTTGGTTTTTATGTATTTTGTTCTCCATTTCGCCTTCCTGTGTAAATAAATGATGTGTGAAATGTCAGCGCGATATCCTCGGAGCCCCCGCCCGTGTTCATCGTGGAGCTGCAGGACCGGCACATCAAGATCGGCGAGCCGCTGGAGCTGTCGTGCCGCGTGGGCGTGCCGCCGTGGCCGCGCGGCGTGGCGTGGTACGGCAAGGCGGGGCGCGCCGACCCCGCGCGCGCCGCGGCGCTCGAGGACGGCGCCGGCGGCCTGCGCCTGCGCGTGCCCAGCTCGACCTGGGAGGACGAGGGCGAGTGGAAGTGCGTGGCCACCGGCGCCGGCGGCAGGCTGGCCGTGTCCACGTGCCGGGTCACAATCGACGGTGGGCACCCCCTTCATTTTTATTTTTTTTATTAATTAATTAAGTTATTTATTTATTTATTTATTTATTTATTTATTTATTTATTTATTTATTTATTTATTTATTTATTTATTTATTTATTCATTTATTTATTTATTTATTTATTTATTTATTTACTTACTTACATACTTACTTATTTATTTATTTATTTATGGTACGCACAGGGCCATACCAAGTTCGAAAAACTATTAAAAATCCCCAAAATATTTTAAAACCCAGCTGGCTAAAAAATTGAATTTAAAATAGTTAAATATAGGGTGGGTCTCCGTGTTACGGTGGGAGAAATTCAGTATAAATTTATAATATTTTAAGCACAAAGGTAAATTCGAAAGCAACAACAAAAAACACTTTTTCGGGAATTTAAATTAAAAATAAAAGACACTTTATTTAGCAAAAAACGATTCCGCGGACCGGCAGCGTAACAAGGTAAAAGTAATCTCGGCGAACTGAGGATGCTGAGTCTGCGGAATCTTCCTTTATTTATACTTAAAATCTAGACACAGCGTGAAATCAACGGTCAAAAATGGGATTAGTAAGGGAGGGGAGAGACATCTCGAGAATACCCAGTGGCGGATGGTGGTCAGCGCAGCATTCCCGAGCGGTATGATCCGCGCCGGCCCATCCTCTAAACGGACTATTTTGCCCGCCTAGCCAAATTATCTCCCGAACGGGGAGGTGTACATATGTAAATGTTACGTCAAATTGAACGCCTGGCACATCCGCATGTGAATTTAATTAGTACCAATGTGTCCGGATGTGTCGGCGTTCATAAATCGCCTCAAAAAAGGCCGATTCCTATCTCTCGATGTATCTCCTTCCAAACTAATCCGATTCTTTATTTTAGAACGAATTCTGACAGGAAATGACATGCCAGGTTTTGTGCACTTTTTCTGAGTTCATCTCGTGAACTTTCTGATTTTACGGCGTTGCAAACTTTCCACGCGCCGCGTACGTCTGGTCCATAAACCAGCGGCCCCCGCCAGGCGCCGGCTTGTCGCGTTCAAACGTCGGCCTGCCTGACCCCCGCCAGGCGCCGGCTTGTCGCGTTCAAACGTCGGCCTGCCTGACCATTTTAACGGCCTTTCAAATCTGCTGCGCAGTTATCTGAAAAACTGGCAAAAAACATATTTTTGCTATTTAATTTAATCCGCGAGATCGGCCGTCATCCTCCACAGTGAGATACGTTTATTTCCGAATCTCGCGGATGTCCTAATAATGCACAAAACCTTATATCTCCAGTCAGGATTCGTCAGTAATAAGACCGCTAATTCCACTCATTTTATTTGCGACAAAAAATTACAAATTATATATAAAATA
>JADDOH010005214.1:0-13788 GCA_016648135.1 Agrypnia vestita | reverse complement strand
TTTTTTTTAAACACGAACGTGCTTTGACCCATGCGAGTAATTAAGGGTTAAGTGTTGGGATAAAGATCTGTTATCCCAATATTGCTATTTTCAGAATAGCACAGATATGATTTTTATCAATAGGTAGGTACCTAAGGTACAATAATAGTGTCACAAGTATTAGAGTTCACAGAAGTTCTGTAAATCTTTTATATTTTCTAGCCTAGTCTCCTAGTCTACAATTTGGTCTCACGTCTGGTTTCAAAAAGTCGAACTAAGTACCTACTCTTAAAAAGAAAGTATATAAATCGCGCTTTTTACAAGAAAACGTTTTTACTTTTAGAAAATTTAAAAAATGTCTACTGTAAAAAATACGTGTTGTAAACATAAACGTTAATCTTTAAATGATGCAAGAATAAACGTGTTGCATATTGCCTGCCCAACATAACTTGACGCGCGGCAGGATTGGGACTAAAGCCCGCCCCGCCCGCACCCCCTCGCCCTGTAACTCGGTACAATTTTGTATTTGCTCGGGAGCTGTGACATCTTGATTACCAATATACACTGAATTATTATGTCCAAAACAACCAAAACAGTCCGGGATGGTGCAAGAACATGCGCCAATGAAGTATTAAAGTTTTGCGAAGCTGAAAAAGCAAATAATAGACCGATATTACCGTCTGATAATTTGACAGATAGAGCGGCCGCCGCGGAGCGCGCTGCTACCCGACCAAATTTATATTGACACTGGTCACCGGACATTCAGTACATTATGTATTGTGTAATAAATTTACAACCTGGCAACTTCTGTTTCGCGACAGGGGCGACCTCCCTCGCACGCCAAGTTATCGTGGTGGCACTCTAAACGGGTCTGAAATAATCGCGTGTGGGGATATTCTTCGGTTGTAACCCAACCCCCTTTCCTGATGAACGGACTTAGTTCGTCTCTAAAAATTGCTTTACTGTATGGTAGACTCTAAGGAACAGGAAAAACCAAGGTATTCGGACTGTGCGCCAGGCTTTTTGAACTGTAGGCCAGAGTTTTTCAATTTCGTAGCGGGATTTCCGAATTTTCATCGTCATAACTAAATAAATTATACCTATTTCTTAAAATCATTTGACATACAAAAATATTTGTATTTTGTAAAATAAGGGTCTCATGTTTGACCTAACAACAGCTTCACGCTGGATACCACGGCGAACACTGACCTGACGCGGCATACCGGAGCGTCTTCGATAACATTCGCCTTGCCCGATATAAAATCACAACTCACAAGATTGATCCGGCACAAAGGCCAGACTCCAGCACGCTTTAACATGAACCTACTAGTGATGGGTCCGCTCTTTACTACTACAATATAGTACCTACCTACTGCATTACATTGAAGTGTACACTTCACACTTTTTGAAATGTAGTTCACACTACACACACTTCAAAGTCACTACAAACTACACGCTGCAAATCGCATACTTCAAATTATAAATTGGAGTGTGGTGTTTTTCATTTGCGAAATTTTTGGGAACGATGTAGATAAATGAAGGAATTTATGGAAACTGTAACATCTCCCCCCCCCCCCCATGGAATGCAAAAATTTTGGCACTGAATGACAAAATGCAATTTTGGGATTAATCTTTAAACAAATTTGGGACCGAATGATGAAATGCCCGGAAACTAAAACAACATTCCCTCCCATGGATTTGAAAATTTTGTGGTAGCACACATTTCAAGAAGCACTTATTGTAGGTAATTGTAGTAGATACAATTCTATAGTACTAGTCAACTACTACTATAGAATTGTATCTAATTATTATAGTAATTAGTTAACTTAATACTACAACTATTCTTTTTTTTTATTGAAATTAACGGATAATGGATAAAATAAATTAAATATAATACATAACATAAACAACATAAAATATATCAAAATAAAAGTTATAGCAATTTAAAATAAAAGCAAGGACAAATGAAAAGTACTAACAAGATGAAGACAAGATCTGGACTATCTAATCAGAGATTGTTTGTCTAACTGTCTAATTAATTCACTTCGTGTAGTTTATATTACAAATGTAGTGTACGCTTTGTAGTCTTCAAAGTGGTGAACGTGTGTGTTTCGTAGTCTTCATTTTGAAATGTAGTTTTTCCCTTCACTAGAACCTACGCACCGAGTACCGCGCCGGACGCCGACACTAACATGGCCGACTAGACCGTCTTCAATAAAGTGCCCTGCGCCCGATATAAAGACGTAATTCACAAGATTTATCCAACACAATTAATCAATGTCCCTCAACAATGGCTATTAATAATTGATGATTCTCCTTCGTCCTTTGACTGGCCCTCTGACGTCTATTGAAGGAGTCTCGATATTTATTTCGTGTTCAAAATGGCGGCAGTCTTCCTCAATTGTCACTCTGACGTATCATCATTTCTGTCCGTAAATATTTCACTTTTTTCCTTTTCTACGGCAGAATGCAGGGACGTCTCGTGAGCAACGGCAAGTAAGGTCGTGTCTAAGAGTGACAAATTATATAAAAATTAGATTTAAAATTATATGTAGGTACCTACGCGCGATGCCTCTTTTATTCTCCCAAGGTCTCCATTTCAGAACTCTGGGAGGTCATCTTGTAGCATCCTGCCTTGCAAAATGTCCCGCTCATTGCCATTTTAACTTCGCCACACGATCCATGATATCCACTACTCTGGTTCTTCGCCTAATTTCGTCATTTCTAACTCTATCTTTAGGCTTTTCAATTTCAATTTTCAATTTATTTCATAATAATATGTACATGACAAACAAAATGTTTAAGGCATACATATTAGGAAGTATATATCAAAAATGAAAATATTTAATAAATTAAAAATAACATAAAATCTGGTCAAAGGTGTAGGAGAATCCCGCTTCGGAAAACCCCCTCAGACACATGGAATATATCAATACCCAAAGCGATTTTGTTCAGCATAGCTGTGGCTCTTCCAACAGGCATAACCATCGGCAGGTTGGTCCTGTATATTGGAATGTGAAACAATCTATGCTGACGATGTCTAGTGTAATTATCAGGAACATACAAACCAATGCTCTGCATAATTTCAGGATTATCGATCATACCGCGCAACAATCGATAAAAATGTGTAATCAAATACACATTCCTTCTAGTCTCTAAACTATTGTAGCCAAGCATACCCTGGAGAAACTCGGTTGGGTAAAGCCAAGGATAATGCCCGTACTCTCTCATGTAGAGATATCTCAGAAACTTCTTTTGGACTTTCTCCACCATAAGAGAGTACTTTCCCTCATGTGGCCCCCAGATCATCGAGCCACTCTCGAGTCGAGAGCGCACCAAGGAGTTGTAAAGAGTTCTGAGTACGCGGGTATTCTCGAAAACCCTGGCAGTACGCAGAACAAATCCTAACATTCTCAAAGCATTACCACTGATCGTCTCTATGTGATCGTGAAATGTTAGGTTGCTTACAAATCTAACACCTAGATCTTTAACATTTGATGTTCTTGTCAGATTTTGATCGTTCATTTTGTAGCGAAAAAATAGAGTTTTTTGGGCCCTGGTGAAGGATGTAACCGAACACTTGGAAACATTAAACAACAGTTTATTTCGTCTTCCCCATTCACATTACTTACTCCAAGCATGGATCTCTCGATGGATCGTTGCGTGCATTTGTGCTTGTATATATTTTTCTTTGTAAGGGCCATAGTCTCCACTCCATAAGTCATCACTGGCAGTATGCATGATTCAAAGATTTTTCTTTTTAGGCTAAGTAAAGTATAAATAAATGCAAAGAGACGGACGTCATCGAGCTTCGCAGATACCGAGATTTCACCAGATGGAAGTAAGACGGCTAAAAACAGATTTGTATTAAATAACTTCACGGCGTGAAAACTTCCGTCGCGTGATGCGCGCGCATTTCGTTGCATGATTAAAATTTCACCTCCAGCGCGCCTAAAGAAGACAGACCGTGCCACATAAAAAAACATTAAAATAATATTTGTACGCCACTTTCTTGTAAGGGTCCATTTCTCAAAATTAATTCTACAAAATACGTGTTGGGAGAATGTAAATGGGCAGGGCCCATAAAATTGTGCTGTCGAAATTCGGCAAAATACGGCAGCAATTAAATTTTTATCTGGGAATATACAGGAAATAGATGGGGTAAAAAAATTCAAAGGTTTCATCTTGCTACGGCCGCCTCTCCGTGGACCGCCAAAAAAATATTATAAATATATACTAGACTTAGCAAAGACGCGAACCAATGTTCCGTCATTTTTCACAGGTAACAGCTAGTACATCATTAAAAGTACCTATTAGAGAGACGGTAAAAATTTCAGTATGTGATTCTAGACTTACGAACGTCACTGGCAGAGTGCATCGTACTAAGCGCAGGACCAAGAAAAAAACGATCTATTTCTTTATATAATGCTATTATTGGGTGATTCTGGTCCTTGTGTGTTCACACAATGAAGCTTTTAAAGTTATTGTATCGATTTTTCAAGAGTGACCATCATTTACATCAACGAGTTACGTCTTTCCATTTAAGAAAGATAACCGAATTAGTGTGTGTGCCGTGCGTACGACGCACATTGTTTCGTTGTGTTGGTGTTTACGGGTATAAACACCAACACAACGAAACAATGTGCCTCATACGCACGGCTTACACATACTAATTCGATTGTCTTTCTTTAATGGAAAGACCCATACCCGGAAAAAAATACAATAAAACATGTAAATATAATAATTACTTTGTCTGTCTGTTGCTAGACTTAACTTAAACTTAAACTTGCTAGAATAACATGTTAAGAACAAAAGACTGTACAAGAAGTGATGTAGGTACCGTGGACTAATAGAGGAAGACGTGGATTCCTATTACTGCAATCGACTTTTATAATGGAATTTACAATAACATAAAGGAACTAAATAAAGTAAAAAAATTTCATAAACAACTGAAAAGACTTGTGTTGGGAGGAAGATAAACTGTTTAACAAATCGATGTGTGGACAGTTAATATTATGTATACTTCATTAAATTTTCTTTTTTTCTTCTTCTTTTTAATGTTCCCGTATACCAGCATAAAATTGCTGCCGGGAGATTTATTATTTATTTTTTTTAATATTGTTTATTGTACTTAAGTTAAAATTCCTATGTACTCTTACTACGTTCCAATAAATATATAAATAAATAAATTCAAGATAATAATAATAATAACAATAATAAGAGTGTGACAGGCAATCAGCGCGCGGCTTATGTTGCGCGGCCACGCAAGGGTCGTTTTTAATTATTATTATTTCTAATGATTTTTCACGGGTGTTTGGTTAGTTATATAATAACTCGCAACTTCTAAAATTATATTAATAATAATGATACACCTAATATTAAAAATGTTCTCAGGTTTTCACGGCCCTTCAGAATCTTCTGTGTATAGTTTTCTGGGATATTCTGCCGTGCATATACTCAGCAGAATATCCCAGAAAACTATACACAGAAGACACCTAATATTAATTTGTCATTATTATTGATGGGTAGTGATGGTGGAGCTGTTATTTTAACCGGTTATTTTCGGTACAGTTATTTGGGATATGTATCTGCTTGTACTGATGATTGGTAACTAAGATATAACTGTTGTCTAGTGCCGATGGTTTTCCGTCGAATTGGGAAAAATTAATGGAAAAAACGGTTGTTTCTAGTAATTGTGTAGTTATGACGCATGTTAGGCCGGCCACACTTTGGATACGAATTATTACGTACGTATTCGTACGATTATTTTCGTACATATTGAGCGCGCACATTGATTGCGTCTTGCGTTGGTCAGTTATTTTTCGCATTTCTCCAATAACGTTTGTGCCAAATGAATAATCTGTATCGTCTGGAAAACTCTATTATGGCAGACTTAAATAATGACAAATTTCATGACTATCTATCTAATAGTTCATTCACATTCAAAGTTCACAAATGCTGGGTAGAGTCGAAGTGCAACGAGAGCTCATAACATCGGAGAAATATTAAAAAGTTTTTTGTTCCAAGTACATAATTATACCTCACCTTCATTAAACCATTTAACTTACAGGTATTTTTAGTTCTTTAGAGATTCTCCGCCATGATCTGCGCTGATGGTCACGTAGTTGAATCACTTTGGTCCCACAAACATTTGTGGTCATGTATGAAATTGACAAATTTTTCAATATCCATCGTACGAAATCGCAAAAATTTCTGAACAAATCCGGATCATGTCGGACGTCGCATCCATACGTGCGTACACGCACTACTAAATCGTGTGCAGTGTGCGATGTGCAATAATACTTCGAAGGTCAGGAATGTACTTGCGTATTCGTACGTATATGTACTACTCAATTTCGTACGAAAACGCATCCAGTGTGCGGCCGGCGTTAGACACTGTGAAAGATTACTTTTGAAAATCGTATTCAGACTGGATTCAAATAACGTTAAGCAGGTGATGCCTGGTCACCCGACTTTGACCGAATAACCCACGTGCTGTACAACAATCCGGACACAATGTAATCCAAATAACGCAACAATTAAACGTTCATTCAGACTGGAAGGGTACCTCTTCCGAGCTCTTCGTATCCTTGTAGTTCTGGCGGCTTGAATGCGGCACTGTCTACCTCAGCCAGGGTACCAAAACCACCGGTCTTCGAACATTAAAAAAATTATAGTCAGAAAAAAAAATCGTGCGTGTACTCGCGTACGCGCGGTAGAAGTTATACATAAAGAATAAAATAAAGATAAAATTATACAGGGTTATTTGGAAAACATTAATAACCTCGCAGGACTATAGTCCTGCCTTGATTATGAGTCGAAAATGTTCAACCAGTTATGACCTAATATCAATAGTTAAGGAGATAAGCGACTTCAAAGTTGCATTTTTTTTCAATATTTCTGACTTATTTTTTGTAAAACGTTGGACTATCATTACACTAACTTATACCGATGATGAAAAATTCATTGCCTTTAATACAAGTCAAATAAAAAAATAAAAACCTTCGAATTTCGATTGGAAAACATTCCAATTGGAATTTTTCAGGGTTTTTATCACTTTACTTAACTTGTATTGAAACGAATGAATTTTTTGTAATAGATATGAGTTATTGTAATGATTGTCCAAAGTTTTCCAAAAAATAATTCATAAATATTGAAAAAAAAAAAAACGCCAACTTTGATGTAGCATATCTTCATAACTATTGATGTAAGGTCATAATAGCTTGAACATTTTCGACTCATAATGTTTTCAAAATAACCCTGTATATTAATGACGTTCGCGGTAGAAGTTATAATTAAATAATAAAATAAAGAAAAAATTATACATTAATGACGCTCAATGTATTGAGTTGTAAGAATCTACACTGATCATAGTCGATTATTTTATTGAGTTTAATGAAATAAAATCATAACTCATACTTGCAGAAATGTAACCACAAATATTTAAAATAATTGGGAAAAACAAAAATTTTCTTAAAAAATTATCGAAACATTCGTGAACTCGCATGTAAGCAGAATCTGACAGCTGACAAGAATTCAATATGGCTTCGTTATTCAGACGTTGTTCTTTTTCAAAAACGTGTGCATTTTCAAAAAAAAGTCCAAGTATCTACCCACTTACATGTTTAATCGATTTTCAGGCTAAAACGTTTCCGTATTCAAAGGTTTCGAAACAATACAACTTTGTCGAGTGAATGAATGTGTTTTTTGTTATGAAAATGAATATCCGACAATTACATTGTTTTTTCGGTAAATAATTTCTTGAATATCACTTTTACTTTCACTTTTAATCACAATTTCACTTTTAATTTTCACATGCTGCTTGTGCAATTTCCATCAAGTACAATAAAATAGTTAGCCTGAATGCATAAAAAGAAGTACAACTTCAATATCATTTGTTATTTATTAACAAACTAGGAGGGAGTCTTCCTCGCTCAATTTTGAATGGAAAATATTCCTTACACTTTGGATGAAATGGCAGCAGTTAGGAAGATACGCGACTTCAGAATTAGAATTTTCTTTCCATATTTCTGTCGTTTTTTCTGTGAAACGTTTGAGTTTCATGAATGTAACTTATATCGAATATTAAAAATTCAGTCGCTTTGATACAAATAAAATACAATGAGTCGTTCGGTTATTCCTCAAAATTTTATCCAAACTAATAAGCTTTTGGGTGAATAAAAATGCTTGGTTAAAGGAGCATTGTTTTAAAATGACTTGAAAATTTCGAATTTTAAGAATCAAATATAAGGGGCAAGATATGCTTATTTGTGGGTAAAACATACAATTGCAAAAAAATTAAATCCAAATTCTGATTGCACTCTCAGATTCAGCAGACTAAATTACAAAAGAATCAGCGAGAATTGTTTCTGTAGCGAAATTGTTGTCTTAAGAATGCGTTGAGTATGTTCAAAATTTTCAAAAACACAATACTGGATTTTATTCCCAGCGGGACATCATTAATCAATCAAGATGTATTATAGATATCTCATAGAGACGAAACCTTTTTTTTATGTGTTTGTGGGAACAACACATATGAAACACCTTGTTTACCTTTTAAAATACATGAATTGAATGTGTAAGTGCATATGAAATAATTTTTTTTCTATAAGCTTTAAATACAGCATTAGTACTTATTTCATGTAATTTTAGTCAAAACATGAGAATTGTGAGGTTCCCTACTTTTGCGGCGGAGGTCAGCTGTCAGACCAGACTGGAGAAATCGGACATCGCAAATAAAGGTTTTTACTTTGAGAGAGATGAGTGAAAATACACAAATCTTCTTATTATTACGACGAACATCGAATACCGACGTACATACACCTACGTCTCGTTTATTAAGTGTTGGGATAAAGATCTGACATCCCAATATTGTTAATTTCAGAATAGCACAGAACATATATGTTGAAACGGAGTGGTTTGTTTCAAACTATGTGTGCAAGTGACAAAGGCGTGGAAATAACTGAAAAGTTTATTTTTAACAACAATTTATTAATAGTCAGTAAAACAAAAATGTACATACGTAGCAGAAAAGAACACACAGAAATATAAACAGTCGAAGTATAAAAGAGCACACAGAATATAAAATACAATTAGCACAAGCACTTAGGTCTCTGGCGTAGTCACAAAATAATTAAGGCGGAATTCTGGATCGCACTTCACAGATTCGGTGGAGGCACTTGCCGGAAAAACAGATACTACCGCGACCGTTTGACGTGTGTGAGGTGCTGCGTTTCGCGTCTATAATATTTATAACTTTTTGATCCAAATGGAGCAAAATCTGTACGAAATTGTGGCTCAACAGAGTCAGACGCTCGAGCTGGTACTACAGAGGATGCGGATGCTGGAAAAAATCGTTGCAGAGGGATTTGAGAGCGTCTTGATCTGGAATGTGAACAGCATTCGGAACCAGAGTCACAGTGATTACGCTCCTGGCCTGATGAGTGTGACACATATAGCGATCGCAGACGCCGCGCGTCGCGAGTGCAATGCGGGACCAGTCCTACGACACACCAACGCCACCCGCCTGTTTTGTGTGTTTCTGCGCGTGAGGAGTGCGCGGCCATAGGGCCCGTAAGCCCCTTCCCCGTTACCCCTCCGCCGCCCACAACACTCTGTGTTGACATACCTTCTGTCAAAACAAATCGACCGAGTGCTGATACCGGGCCGCCACGCAAAATGTTAACTCGCGAGACAGCGCGGGCTGAAAAAAGCAAATCTGGAAACTTTGCCGCTGGTTCCTCTGGCGATTCTATTGCCATCAACGTCCAACCTGCTGTATCTACCGCTGCCGACGCATCGCAGATCTTCGGAGATGCAGAAACAACAGTGACAGTGTCCCATTCCGATGCATCTGGAACGCAAACCGGAAATCTTGCTGTGGCTGCCGCTGGTTTCTCCGGAAACTCTTTGCCAATCGTCTCTCCTGCTGCATCTTCTACTGTCGGAGTAGCGTGGGTCAACGAAAATGCAGTGACGACGGTGACAGTGCCCTCTTCCGACGCAAATTGGACAATAGTGCAAAATAAAAATAAGAGACGTGTCGTTGTTCGGGGGACCTTGGGAAAGCGGAGAGAAGAAGATATTAAATATTATCACTTTTATCCCTTTCACAAGGACACTACGAGCGACGATATGTCCTCTTATCTGACTTCGCTGGTGAGTACCGCTTCATTCAATGTAACGAGGATCAAATCGCGGGGCGACTACTCGACATTTAAAATCGGAATTCCGAAAAACAGTGTCAGCAAAATTTTGCAAAGCGAGAACTGGCCGCGCAAATCATTCATTAAAGAATGGGAAGCGAAACCGCGGATGCGCCGCGTCTTCCTTCAGCAAAATGACTAGTTCGCGATAGTGCACCATATGAAAAATTGAATTTTTATTATCAGAATGTTCGGGGGATGAAAACGAAATGCGTGGATTTTTATAGCAACGTTTCGGCTAGTGATATTGATGTCATAGCATTAACCGAGACCTGGCTGAATGCTAGCGTTTTCGACTCTGAAATTTTTGATAGTAATTTTACAATAGTAAGGCGAGACCGTGGTGGCCACAGGCAGGGTGGGGGATGTTTATTGGGAGTGAGAAATAGAGAAGACTTGCAAGTTGAGCGTTTCTCTATTTTGGAAACATCCAATGAAGATCTCTGGGTAAAACTGACATACGGTCTCGATATCACGTTCATGTTGTGTATTATATTTTCCTCCGGCGAGTGAGACGGATATATATCAGATGTTCTTCGATAAGATGTTGTCCAGTCTAGAACTACTTCAGGATAAAAACCTCATTATATTAGGAGACTTTAATCTGCAGTCAGCGCGGAACATTTCAAGTGTAGAAGCTGACCTCAATTTTTTTTGCTCCGTATTAGGTCTCTCACAATATAATGATATTTTGAACTCCAGAAATAGAACTTTGGATTTAATATTTTGTAAAAGAGCGATTGACGTATCTCGGTCATTATCACCTCTTACGAGAGAAGATAATTACCAGCCCGCACTTGAGTTTTGTTATAATCCGATTGCAGATCGTCCCCGTCGATCCAGAGTTCCCGGCGAAGGTACGGTTCGTCGAAGGGGCTGGAACTTTGATAATGGTGACTTCGACCGACTATACTTTCTAATGGACGGTATCGACTGGGGAGAAATGTATAGCATATCTTATGTGAATGAGGCGGTACATTATTTTTATTGTACTATCGAAGGTGTACTTGATACTTGCTTCCCTAGAAAACCTCAGGCTACTGGTGGAAGGCGATATCCAAGATGGTTTTCTAGGGATATTATTGGAGACATACGGACTAAGCATTTCTATCATAAAAAATGGAAAGCTTCTGGTCGTCACGGTGATTATGAGATGTTTGGACGTTACAGATCCATCGTAAGACGTAACATTCGATTAGCATACCGGGAGTTCATTTCCAGCATGGAAAATAACATTATTTAAGATCCTAATACTTTCTGGGACTACATAAAGTCACAAAAGGCGGATGGCGGGAATGTTAACTCCATGACATGGGGCGAAAAAATGGTACGGGGTGCAGATATTGCTGAGGCGTTTGCAGGTCATTTTAAAACAGTGTATAGTAGTGAACCTCCGCTTCTGGATATTAACATTGCTAGGCAATGTTCTCCGATCGGTGCACAGTCTATTGATGTTCAAAATATCAGTGAGAAGGATGTGTCCGACACTATAAAAAAATTAAATAATACTCATTCTCTTGGTCCAGATTTCATTCCAAAATTTCTCTTAAAAGGTTGTGTGGAACTGATAAAAAAACCACTTTGTTTTTTGTATAATCTTTCCATTAATACAGGGATCTTCCCGGAAACATGGAAGACTTCAAAAGTTACTCCCATACATAAGAGTGGCTCTAAGTCGTCCGTAGAAAATTATAGACCTGTAGCTGTTCTCTCTGCCCCAGCTAAGGTATTTGAAATCATAATAAGTAGAACCGTCGCTTCCCGAGTAGAACCATTTATAATTGATGAACAACATGGATTTAGGAAAGGCCGCTCGGTTGAGACAAATCTGATGGTCTTCACAAATTACGTCACGGAAGCTCTGGACGCGGGACATCAGGTAGACTGTTCATATAATGACTTCGCCAAAGCCTGTGATACAGTCAACCATGATGTCTTATTGAAAAGGTTGTATGAGATTGGTTTCTCGGATGGTATGCTAAAATTAATGTCGAGCTACCTCCAAAATAGGAACCAATACGTCTCCTACGGCCTATTCGCGTCAGAGTGCTTCTTTACCTTCTCGGGTGTCCCACAAGGATCTAACCTGGGTCCATTGTTGTTTTCGATTTTTATTAATAATATAAAAAATGTAATCTTAAACTCGCGCTTTCTGTTATTTGAGGATGACTTAAAGCTTTTCTTAAAGGTATCAACTTTGGACGATTTTCGTCTTCTCCAAGCAGATATATCAAATATATGTGAATGGGGAAGACGAAATAAACTGTTTTTTAATGTTTCCAAGTGTTCGGTTACATCCTTCACTAGGGCCCAAAAAACTCTATTTTTTCGCTACAAAATGAACGATCAAAATCTGACAAGAACATCAAATGTTAAAGATCTAGGTGTTAGATTTGTAAGCAACCTAACATGTCACGATCACATAGAGACGATCAGTGGTGATGCTTTGAGAATGTTAGGATTTGTTCTGCGTACTGCCAGGGTTTTCGAGAATACCCGCGTACTCAGAACTCTTTACAACTCCTTGGTGCGGAGAAGACTCGAGAGTGGCTCGATGATCTGGGGGCCACATGAGAGCAAGTACTCTCTTATGGTGGAGAAAGTCCAAAAGAAGTTTCTGAGATATCTCTACATGAGAGAGTACGGGCATTATCCTTGGCTTTACCCAACCGAGTTTCTCCAGGGTAGGCTTGGCTACAATAGTTTAGAGACTAGAAGGAATGTGTATTTGATTACACATTTTTATCGATTGTTGCGCGGTATGATCGATAATCCTGAAATTATGCAGAGCATTGGTTTGTATGTTCCTGATAATTACACTAGACATCGTCAGCATAGATTGTTTCACATTCCAATATACAGGACAAACCTGCCGATGGTTATGCCTGTTGGAAGAGCCACAGCTATGCTGAACAAAATTGCTTTGGGTATTGATATATTCCATGTGTCTGAGGGGGTTTTCCGAAGCGGGATTCTCCTACACCTTTGACCAGATTTTATGTTATTTTTAATTTATTAAATATTTTCATTTTTGATATATACTTCCTAATATGTATGCCTTAAACATTTTGTTTGTCATGTACATATTATCGTGAAATAAATTGAATTGAATTGAATTGAATTGAAAAAACTGGACAGCAAGAGCGATGGCGAAGAGACTTCTCGGAGATAAACACTCGACGAGACTCGAGCTTCACATAAGCTCGACTTGGTACGGCCCGGCAGGAGAACACTCGACTGCGGCGGCGATATCGCTTCCTAGGTTTGCCAGGAATCCCTCCCGGACACCTCTTAGTAAGGCGAGGACTGTTGGAGTCTTCCGAACAGTGTATCCTGGCTAGGAGTAAAAGCGCACTGCTATTATAGCTGTTCGGCGGTGGTGGGGATGTTTTATTCGCTGTTGCTAGGCGGAGCTCCCGGCAGCCAAATTCGTTGGAAATATGCACCATTGGGTAGCCTGGCAATTTTACAGAGTGGCCAAGTTAAATGGTTTCTGATAAATAGACACAGGTACGGGATTTTCGTTTACATCCCCCAGGTGCACGTATCAATGAGTTTTATAAAAGTACACGAATTGAATGTGTAAAAAATTGTCATGAATTTG
>JADDOH010005213.1:0-48646 GCA_016648135.1 Agrypnia vestita | reverse complement strand
ATAAGTAATAAACAAGTTTATTATTATTAAAATAAATAAAAACACTTTTCTTTGTATTAAACCACGATTTATTATTGTGCCAACCGGTTTCGCTTAAACTTAAGCTTCATCAGGGCAACTTAATAACTAAACAATAAATACAAAGCAGTGCACTTATATATACTTAATGAGGGAGACAAAATATAAAATTACATAAAAAAAAGAGAGACAGCAATATACGAGTACATAGGAAAGAGACATAAAACTACATGATAATGACAAAATATAGAGAGATAGAGAAACAAATTACAAACAAGTAAGACAACAATATACCAGTACTTATGAAAGAGAACATAATAAAAGAATTTTACCTTCCATTAAAATTCCTATTTTGTTTCCCTCGACGCCTGGAATCCAGGTAATCCCTACCTGGTGCATTATGAGTCATATGAAAGAAAAACCGTTGCGCCGACGCAACCGGAAACAGGGATACCAGCGGGAATAAATTGTCGCAAACAGGGAATCAGAGGGGGTAGGAACGCGTGTATAAGTGCCGAAACAGCAGGCTGTTCTCTCATAATGGATTCCAGGCGTCGAGGGAAACAAAATAGGAATTTTAATGGAAGGTAAAATTCTTTTATTTTGTGTTCCGTCTCGACGCCTGGAATCCATTATGAGAGATCTGTTTGTTATCACCTGGTGACCTAGTGGTTCGACGTTATATGTGACTGCCTATATTGGCGTAAAGAGAGGCGCTAATGAGCTCTGGGGGCATTGTTGCTTGGGCTTATCTACTATCTCTCTTTGGTAGAATTTTCGGTGATTTCACTCTGCCAGTTTCCCCTTGACAAGATCTCCTCTATCGGGTAGTTTTCCAGCCAATTCAACGAAGCCACAGCAGAACGAATTTCGTTTCGCTTTCGTTTCGGCTGTGAGAGTGAGACCAGCTTTCGGATCCAAAACAAGGGGTTGATGTTCCTTTCATCCGATGCGCTCAACCTCCATCCCGATTGTTTGTGTCTTGCCGTGTCAGTCTTCGCTCCAAAGGCTGACCATAGCGTGATGGAGTCTCCTTTGTCGATCAATCGGTCCGGGGTGACTCTGAGAAGTGTCAGATCTTGGACTCTTCGCCCAGATGCCATGATGAGTAGTATGGCCGTCCTCCTTGACACGTCATACCGGCTGTTCCTTGGCGGGTTTTCACGTAGCCACTCCCCCACTACTCGGGGGTTCCAGATCGGGAGTCTCTCAGTGCATCCACCAGAAACCGAGATGGCTTTAAGGACGTGCCTGACGAGGAAGTTCGAGCTAATCTTATCTGCATCAAGAGCTGGGCCACAGAAGGATACGATTGCCGATTTGTGGACCAATATTGTTCGAGGGGCTAGCCCTTCGTGGATGAACAGGTTGGCCAGATATCTTGCCACTGTTGCAGGGGGAGGGTTATGAGGTTGGACAGAATGCGTGGTACACCATCGCTGCCACCTATCCCAGGCCGGCTTGTAGGTGTTCAGCGTTGAGCCTCTCCAGCCAGATCTGAACAGCTGCTGTTCCTCCTGGCTCCAATCCGCTATAGCCTGTTCCCACCCACTGCTATTCTCCAAACTTCCAGTTGGAGGTCCGACACCCTCGGTGGGGGAAACCCTGTCGACGTATCGATCAGGACGCTCTTCAGATCTCTTACGCTTATTGGCCCTCCCTTTGCTCGTTGTTTGAGATCGGCCCTCCAGAATGTCTTCTCCCATCTTGGCACAACTAGGAGAAAGGTGCCTCTTGCCAGGTTCAAGTGCGCCAGTACTCTTGGGACGAGATTCGGCGGCGGAAATACCCAGGCCAGCTCGTAATCCCAATGCTGACTGAATGCGTTGAGATAGGAGGCCGAGCAATCGGTTGAGTCTAGCGACACGTAGTTTGGCACCACATGGGCGGTGGCCGATGCGAAGAGGTCGATCTGAGGACGTCCCCATATTCGGAATATTTCCTCTGTCGCTGGTTCCAGGAGGTGCCATTCCGGGAGTGGTGTCCCCCGAGAGAGTCGGTCCGCAATCCCGTTGTATCTCCCTGGAATGTACTGCGCTGTCAGAGATATTTCCTGCTGGTCGATAAACTCTAGGAGGTCTCGAGTTATCTTCAGAAGGCCCAATGATCTTGTCCCCCCCTCCTTGTTGATGTAAGTCACTACTGTCTTGTTGTCTGTCTGCAGTAGGGTCTTCGTTCCTCTTAGCAGGTAAGCGTGATCCCTGATCACTGCGTAAACAGCGAAGGCTTCTTTCTGGTTGGAATGCCACCGCATCTGCTCTGGGGACCACTGGCCTGATATCGTCTTGTCGTCCACCTGGCCGCCCCAACCTGCGTCCGCTGCGTCTGTAGTCAGGAAGTGGGAGAAGGGGGCTTCGTGTATTGGGCAGGACTCCCCTACGGCCTCCAACCACCACTCTAGGTCTTGCCGAACCGCGGCAGGAAGCTCCACTTGTCTGGATGGCTCGTGCCTCTGCAGCTGGCGGCTGAATCTCTGCAGTCTTCGGCAATGCAAACGACCCCGAGGGGTGGCGAAGTTTGCGAAGTTGAGTCTCCCCAAGAGGCCTAGAACCTGCTTGGGGGAGCAACTGCCGGCCTCGATCGGGCGGCGCAGTACTTGGCGAAGGCCAGAGCACTTGCGGTCCGAGAGGGATTTCTGGTTGGCTTCGGTGTCCCAAGTTATGCCCAGAAACTCCAGCTTTTGGGTAGGTATAAGGACACACTTGTCGCGGTTGATGCACCAACCCAGATGCTGGAACAGATTGACCGTCTCTACTGCCTGGGTCGCTAGCAGGTCCCTTGACTGATTGGCCAGAAGGAAGTCGTCCAGGTAGACTACGGTCCTTATTCCTCTCTTCCGCAAGAGTCCCGCTAGCCAGTTTGACAGCGTTGCGAACATTCTCGGGGCTGATGACAGGCCAAAGGGCAGGCAGGTCATCTGGAGAAGTTCCCCTTGGTAGTATAGTCTCAGGAACTTTCGGTGCGATTCCGCTATTGGTAGGTGAAAGTATGCCTGGGTTAGGTCGATTTTCACCAACCAATCTTTGGGCTGGAGGAAGTCTGGGACCCGAAAGTGGTTGAACAGCTTGAAGGGTTTCGCCTCCACAAAGGCATTCAACGCCTTCAGGTTGAATATCGGCCTTAGGGAGTTGTCCGACTTCGGAGTTAGAAACAGATTTGAGATGAAGCTCGGAGAATGATCTGCTCTTTCCAGCACGCCTGACATCTTCAGGGCCTGAATGTGACTCGACATGTCTCGAGACTCCTTCGTGCTGAAGCTGCTCAACAGCTGCCTGGTGGGGAAGACTAACGGAGGTTTGGCCACAAAGGGGATTCTCGCGCCCTTGAGGATTCTCAGCACTATAGGTGGTGCCCCGAACTCCTTCCACGTGCTTTGGAACCTCCTCAAGCGTCCTCCCCAGAACTGGTTGTTCAGCCTCGCGTCATCTTCTACCTCTGCGGCTACGGTCACCAGCGGGTTTTCGGCCGTGGTCTGCCTTCCGGTTAGGTCTCCTGTTCGGGTTCCCTGAGCCTCGCTCCCTGTGCCTCGGCTCCGGCAGAAAGGGCTTACGGGACTGGAGGTATCCCTGGTTCGGAGCTCGACGAGAAGTTGACGGCTGGGGCTGAGATGTTGACGGTTGGGCCAGGTTTCGGGTTGCGGGCGAGACCATCACCTTCTCCTGGCCCCCCGTTCTTTAGGATATACGCCGATAGCTCTTCCCTATTGAACAAGTATCCCGAGCTTGGAGGGATTTTGGCCGCACCTTCTCGCACGAAAGGGTCTTTGAAGCCCTCCAATATGGCCTTTCGCCGGTTCAGTATACACTCTGCCCGTCTGCCGCACACAATCTGCAGGATGTCGTCCGAAACCTTATTGTACGGAGCATCGCTGGTGAACATCGACTGAATCCGCTCGAAGAGAGCCGAAGCGGACAGATCCGTGCCGGGTTCGGATGCCCAATTCACCAGCAATTGCATCCCGTATCTCAGGGTCTCCCTCTGGGCGAGCAAGGCGTTTGAAAGCGCGGCGAGCGATCTTTTCAGCAAGCCAGTATGGGTCGGCGCGTTATCGATCCTTCTCAAGTCGTCGTTCACCGACAATTCCACAAATGTGGGAGTCGCCGCGTAGGTTCTCTGCGTTTCCGCATAGCGAACGCCTGACCACTCGTCGGAATCGAAGTGTTGCAACTTCGAGATCTGTTCGATCCGCTTCGGGTCCGCTCTCGGTACTGGCGGCTCCTTCACGACCGTGCTGAGCTTGCCGAACTCCAGCGTATTCTTCGCCCTTCTGAGGCTCGGCGGCGGCTGAATAAAGGACGCATTCGCGTCCTCCACGCTGGGCTCGCTCGCGGCCACGTGTTCCGGCGTTGGCGGCGTTGTTGATGCAGGAGCCGCGCCGCCCGCTAACAAGGCCTCCGTCAGAGCAGTCACCTGTTTTAGCAGGTGGTCTACACGCGGGTCGTATGCTACGCGGCGTCTCTTTCGACTCGGTTCTTCGAAAGAAGATCCGTCATTCGAGGATACCGGCGAACGAGCTTGCTCGTCCGCCATCTTGTTAACAAATCGTTTGACGAAATTCACGGGATTTACACTAAAATATCAACGTCCTGTCGCACTATGTTAAAAATTTGTATAGTCTAATGTTTGTAACCTAGGGATCAAAAATTAAGGGGGTAGATTGCAATAGAAACACAAAAAAAATCACAACAAAAGTTGGCGTGTCTAGACGCGTGCAAATGGCGCGAAGCAACGACGTCATATGGAAGAAAAACCGTTGCGCCGACGCAACCGGAAACAGGGATACCAGCGGGAATAAATTGTCGCAAACAGGGAATCAGAGGGGGTAGGAACGCGTGTATAAGTGCCGAAGCAGCAGGCTTTTCTCTCTCATAATGGATTCCAGGCGTCGAGACGGAACACAAAATATAAAATTACACAATAATAAAAGATAAACAGACCAGCATATGGACTAGAAAGAGCTAAATTACACCAAAAGATTGAATGCCAGGAGAGTGAAAAGGAAAGGGAAAGGTATATGAGAAATGAGTAGGATTTATATGGGGAAAATATTTAATATAGGACTGTTGGATAAACATAATTGATTATTAAGTATTTCACTATTAGTGTTAACCGACTTTTTTATTTCCAGAGCTTCTAAATTACCTAATCTAATTCCCAACCCATTTTTATGTAGAATATGAACCCCTGTGTTACGGCAAAAAGAATGATTTTATCAATCAAAAACAATCTAACAAACAAACCATCTAATCAAACAATCTAACAATGGATATGATTCACACCTTATTAATATAATTCTGATTAAAAAACTCAAACATATATAGCAATTCATAATTTTCATATGTACTCGTATATTGTTGTCTCTCTTTTTTTTTTATATGTAATTTTATATTTTGTCTCCCTCATTAAGTATACGTAAGTGCACTGCTTTGTATTTATTGTTTAGTTATTAAGTTGCCCTGATGAAGCTTAAGTTTAAGCGAAACCGGTTGGCACAATAATAAATCGTGGTGTAATACAAAGAAAAGTGTTATTACTTGTAAAAAAAATCGTTTTTTTGTACGTCATTGAACATATTTATAACCAATTTGATGACTTATTTATGACGCGTAAGTCGAGGAATGTCTGTTTTGTTATGCTATAGATATGCAAGATTTCTACATATTATGTTAATATAATATATTTTTATATATATATTTTACATATAATGTTAATATAATATATTTTTCATAACATAAATATAATTTTTATTTTCTTCTTGGCACATGTATCGGAGTCTATGTACCCCTTACTATAAAAGATTTATTTTAATACAGCATACTGTTGCATACATGCTTTTTAACACATGTATACATTTTAAAATGTTTTCTGTAATTATCTGTCTTTTCTTATCTTGTTGCCAAATTTGTTTATGAACAAAACAAAATGGTCAAAACAAATTTAGATAATTTGACAAATGCCATAATTATGAGATATTAGTTTAACTAACAACTATTAAGTTCTCACGTTTTGACTGCTGATTATGACTTTGACCTCCAATTCAAAATTCATCTCCCCCATCGTCAGGGATGGTTTCTTTAATCATAATGATCGATGTCTGTTTTCTTGAAAAAAAAACAAAAGAAGAATGATCTGTTTCGATTGTTCCTGGTGCCATGACACTTATGTTTGGTTACGGTTTTTTTTGGCACGGTTTAGGCTGGTGTGGCGAGCTGTCAGTGCCTCCCTGTGGCCGGGAGCCCTGGGCAGAGCCGTGCTGCAGCGAAGAAGAGATCGGAAGTTGGCCCGTCTGCCTCTGGCAGCCCACTACCACAACGCTTCTCACTCCACACACATCTACAGGTAATGGCTAAGTCATCTAACTCGCTAATATACCATTCAATTGTCTTCAACCTGTATATATGAATAGAATGATGTCTGTGATTTTTTGGGCACTTTCCTTTAACCGGTCGGATGCCGGCCGTACGTAAGGCGGAATGTACCCTGTCTGCCGCGCAATTTAGCGCACGATTTCTGTTTTTTAGACTCTTTTTCGTGATGGTTATATTCATGTAGAAATCAACAATAATCGCTAAGAAGTTGCAGTTTTTGGTTTCTCAATATACAGACTTCAATAATTACTTATATTTAAATAATTACTTGTACAATAATTACTTATTCATTAATTATGAAAATAAGTAACGAAATTTATTGTCAGAAATGTATGCACATGTTTATCGAATAAAATCATGGAAGCAATAACACTAAAGATATTGTATTTCAATGTTTTTGTTCTAAATATATCAAAGAATATAAAAATACTCAATTTTAATTTTTTTTTAACAGATAAATAACAAAAATAATATGCGGTTCGAAGGCGACATTTGGAATGATTTTTTGTCCGGTTTGCGCGGCAAATGAGGTTACTTGACAAATAGAACTCATTCATTCATTTAAAAACCTGAGATACAACTAATGATAACTTTAAAAACTCATAAACACAGGTAAAGTAGGCCGAATTCGCGTACGTGTCTAGGGAGCGTAGATCTGCGCTCCGGCACATAGAGGCTACAAAATTTTTCGCGCAGATCTGTGCTCAGCACCCGACCGGTTAATGTCACTTCTGTGGGCAGTTGTTCCATATGGTCAATAAAAAAGATAAACTTTTTTTTCTGTTACATTGTTGGCAAGATCTGATCTATTATGATGGCTACTTTTAAATATAAGACTTTACTGGGGCATGTCTTAAATGCTATTTCTTAAAATATTTAAAATATGTAGTGTTTATAGAATTCTGCTGTGTAATGTTATATTAATAATTAAGTATGCATTTTGATTTTTCAGGCCAACAGTGGACGAAACAGTTAGAAAGCGTTCTACCTTGACAGCGATAGGATAACAGACCCGCACCTGTGACAGTGTGGTTATGATGGATGGATATCCTCAGGGGAATGAGGGACCAGGAGGCGCGAAATGTCAGGGCGTCCGTGACAATAGAAGAAACATTCGAGTGTACTGCCATCTGCGACAATAGACGGAACATTCGGAGTGTCTATCATGGATTTGTTTTGTTCCTCGAGTCAAACAAGAACTGGACGAACCTCTGGTTTTTCTGAGGCCATAATATTAGGCATGATGCTTTCTATGTCATGGTGACTGTATTATAGATACACAAGGCATGATAAAACCAAATAATGTGCCGTGTAATATACCTCGACCCGATTCAAAACGGCTGTGATCTCTGTCCTAGGATAGTAGTTTTTTTTTTTTACAAATGAATACAATAATGCGTAATTTATTTACAAGTGAGCTTTGTACTTGTTAAGGTTAAGGAAGTTGTTATTGGTAGTTGTCGGACGGTCAGACTGTAGAGAAATGTTTGTTTGATGTTGATTTATTACGTGTTTGTAGGAGGGACCAATGTTTTCAATCGAATTAAAGATTAAAAATGTATATTTAATGGTAGAATATCTATTTTTCTAATACAAATTTTGAAATAAAGTATTTTGAATAAAGTTGTTTATTATATCAGATAGTTTATTAATTGTGCAACAACTAATTGTGCAAAACAAGACTGTTCCAATCAAAAAGGTATCGCTATGCAAAGCTGTCGTTACCATTTTGATCAGCAATTTTTGAGTTTTGCTTTTGATAGTACGTTTTATTTCATATCTAAATTATAATAAATGTTCTGCATATTATTTATTTTAACATATTTCTGTGTGAGTTTTGGTTACCAAATGCCATGTTCTTTTTAGTTAATTTTAAGCAAGTTCAATTTAACAAGATTGTGTCAAAAATATCAATGTGACTTGCCCCATTTTTATCATGTAACTATTTTGCTTTCATTTTTCTCATTATACTAAGATGTATTGTACTCTGACTGACATAACTTGCTCATTGATATTGTTTACCATCGAATTGCTCAGAAATGTCACGCCGCACTCGAGCCAATTGTCAATTATTTTTAAACATACTTCCGAGCATGGACATTAATGTTTTTAGCATTTTAAAAATAGATCTAATTTAACGACAAAGTGGGGGATGAATCTCCCGTCTTTGCATCCAAAAATGAGATTACCCTGTTGTTAAAAACTACAATTGTTCTTCCCATTTTTATAGGGTATCATTTCTTTAATTGGAATATTTTCACAATGCATTTGTTGATTAATATATACATGCAAATTAAAGATTTTCCATTAACATTTGCAAACTGTTGGCCGGTGATCAAGTCATATTTATGGTTGACTTCCAATCAGGCGCGTGCAGTCAGTACATTGAAATAAGCTGTATGTAAATATCAGGCGCGTGCAGTGGGAACATTGCAGCATGACTTTTTTGTAAACGTATATTTTGGAAAAAAAAATAGAAATTTTTATGTGTTTTTATGTGTAAAAATAATATTTATGCGACAGATTATTGTGTTATATCAAAATATGAATACTATGATAATAATTGTTTTAGAAATATTACGAAATACAGTGAAACTCTCTTAATAAATTCACTTTTAATAAGATTTCCCGCTAAATAAGTTTAAATTCTGCGGTCCCGAAAAAGTCTCATACAAATCCCATATTTTTTTAGGCTTACTACGTTTCTCGCCTAAGTCGTGAAAATATTTATAGCCGAACTCAATTTATTCATACAAATAAATCTTCATAATACGTTTTTCGGAAGACGAAATTTTGTTCAACATTCCTAAAAATGAAAAATGGGCGCAATAAAAATTAAGTGGGTTTGGCGGCGTCACAATAGTTCTAGCCGCTGAAAAAACCCTGTAGTATTTGAATAGACTAATAAAATAATACTTAATAAATAAATTTATCCGGCGATTATTTACAATAATTTTTTCAAATTCAAATTCGCCTAAACGAAACTGTTTTAATTTTGGTTGTATTTCTTCGAGGAAACAATTGGCAATATTAATTACGTACTATCTCCTATTGTTTTCTAAGGCCGGCGTCACACTAGGTGTATCTTCCGTCGCGCCTTTGATGCCGCGGAACGCCGCTACTACGCGGATCATCAATGGTTCCGTCGCCGCCGGCGAAACACTCGTTTCGGCGTCTGTCGGTTCCCCGCTCGCGGAACTTAAGTCGACGTAAAATCGGTGACGTTGCATCTCGTGTTTTTGATTGCAACGCGCCACATTTGACAGATTGTCCGCACGTGTGTTTTTCCGCAGAATATAGTAGGTATGTGATGGCTAAATTCGGTTGCGTATTTGACGCGATGTCAAAGACGCGACGGAAGAAACGCGTAGTGTGGCACCGACCTTAATGAGTTAAAAAAACGGATCTAATTTAATTTAGCAATAAAAATACCACAAATTTTCTTCGCGCCCGGGAAAATATTAAGGTAGTCTGAAATCAAACGTAATTAAAATAAAGAAAATCGTTATTAATCACAAATAAAAGGACATTGCTCAAGGCGATATGTTGAATGTACACCTAAATTATGTAGAAATCATCAAAAGGGATGAATTTTTAAAATGAAGTCAAGTAGAATACTATTTACAAATGGTTATTTTTTACAAATGTGCAATCTTTACCAAACCAGGGAAAGTAGATACAAGTAGCTTTTTGTATTTTTTTTTTTCGTATTATTGAGGTTTTTGATTTGTCAATATACACCGATTTGTATATAAATTTTTTGACATTGCTAATTTTTTTATAGTTTTGGTGGTTTTTATTGTTTTCTGACCCTCAGGTACTATGTATTTACATAGGTAATATTTTACAAATGTATATATTTACCAACTCAATTTTTAAAAATAAAATGTCCTTAAATTGTCATATTGTATAAACGAAAATTTAATTAAAACACAAAATTAAGAAGTATAAATAATTTATGAAAATATTGAAATCACTGTTAATATGTTTTCACGCCTAATAAGTTTTTACTTGCTGGTCCCTTGAAAAACGTATTAAGAGAGTTTCACTGTATATGTTGTATTCCTATTTTTTTTCCAAATAATTGATTACGTAAAAGTCATGCTGCGATGTTCCCACCGCACGCTCCTGTATGTATATGTATATATTTTGAGTATGTATATATTTTGAGAAAAAAAGTTAATTTCACATATTTATCTAATAGAATACATGATTTTAATAATATGATAATATAGTAAAATCCTGTTAATTTAAAACTTGCCGTAATTCAAAATTTTTAAAACTCAAGATCCAAAATGTTAATTTCAAAGGTGATTAACTCCGATAATTTAAAATAATTTTTAGGCCCATAAATAAATACATTTTACGTCACATAATTCAAAATATTTTTAATAACTTTTGAAAAACTAACAATATGCATGCATGGCTTTGTGATTGTGCGCATCCATGTGGGGTTGTCCATTATCTCTAAAATTGGGGAATTCTGTGTATGCTTTCTTCAGTTGCATGAATTGTTTTAGTTTGCACTAATTACTCATGCTTGGACGCGTTAATTTTTTTTTCACTTTTTAAAAAAAAAATATAATGACTGTGTTTGTGTTGTTAAAATGTTTAATGTTGAATTAACAAGGTTCTACCGTACTTGTTATAGGAATATTACGAGATAATTATTTTATTTCGTATATATTCTAGTTGAGTACATCTTATTTCAAAGTACTGACTGCACACTGCTACTTCCAATGGTATTTTTTTATTTTGAAGTGAGAAATCAATGCTTCCAGAAATTGCAAAAGACATATTTCTCGGTTTTGAAAACTGCTATTTCACATTCAATAGAATCACCAAACAACTTATGAAACGTTGGTTTATTTTTGATTTGGTATGAAATCTTTTGAATAAAACATTTATAAGGATAATTTTTTTTTATTTGATTATTTCCACATAATATTTTGTCATTTGTCTTATGATTTTTGTTATTTTTTTATTTTTGAACATGACCGGGGATTGTAAATTATAATGTCCTCAATTTATGCTTTTTTAATAACAAACTGTTCCCCAAAAACCTAAAATATATATAATTATATCTTACATAGCGAATGTGATAAATTTTTGTTAATTCGTTAATATGTATTCAATTTTAGGCATTACATACGAATTGTAGTTATTGCTTCTTATTCACTTTTATGAAAATTGCTGCGATAAAATAAGTCGAATTTGGATCACGACTGATTTGTATACATTTTTTATTTTGTATAACTTTCTCTGGCATTTTGGTATTATTATTTTGAAATATGAAAAGTATATGATTTAGTATACCATACTATATACAATCAGCTCAGGGTCGAGTTTTCTGTTGAAGTATTGCGCCATTATATAGGATTTTCCTTACCTTGATAATAAAAAGTTGCCTAGTTGAATTGAATTTTATCTAAAGTTATATAAGAAGAGTGAATTTAATAAAAAAATGTTGAGAATTACTTTTCAATTGTTTTATTTTGATATTAATACAGTAAAACCCCGTTAATTCGAAATTTGCCATAATTCGTAATTTTTAAAACCCACATGTCCCAAAATGTGAACTTTATAGCAGATAACCCCGATTATTAAAAAAAAAACAGGTAATGTGTAATTTGAAATAATTTTTGGCCTCTTGCACCATAAATTGGTACATTTTTATTCGCGTAATTTGATATTGTTTTAAATTTGACAAAATTTTAATAAATATTTCAATTTTTTGCACATGAGAACAACACATTATGTCAATATTACTTGTTAGCAGTACATATTGTGTTTTCGAAATGATTTCTTGAAATATGCAAAATACAGACGTTTTTCACAAAATTTATGGTCATTTTCATGAGTTTTACGATTTTTGGCAAATTTTACAATCGAATTTGAATTTTGAATTAATGGGGTTCCGTATAATTCTAATTTTTTTTTGGGTACCTTGAATTTCGAATTAACGTGGTTCTACTATAACACATAGTGAAAATATATAATTGAAAACTCTCACCATTTCATCGTTGAGTCAACTTGTAGGTTTTTAAATTTAAACTACTGGCGGCCTTGTGGGACTAGGGATGGGCGAGTCGCGTTTTGAATTTACTCGAATAACTCGAGTTACTTTGCCAGCGAGTCAACTAGAGTTGCCGGAATGGCAATTCTAGTCAACTCGCTGACTCGAACCATCTGAGTATGTTCGAACGATAGGACCGTGCCACTCGGCTCAGCTGTTATGGGAACATTTTGCCTTTGTGAAATCATCCAACAACAGCCAAGGGTAGCCTGATCCCGCTCGAACAAACGATCTCACTCAGTCAACTGTAACTCAAGTAACACTGCCAGCGATTCAACTCGGGTCGTCTTTCCCATCAACTCGGTTGACTCGAACCAAGCCACAACTTTTGAACAATGACACTTCAGATCGCCGCTCGGCTAGGCTCGACTGCCGTCGTGTGTCGGTATCGAGTCGTATGACACTTCGGCCTGAATTTAGAGTAAATACTTAGATGATTTAAAGTTTAAGGTACACTTTGGAAGTGTTATTTTGTACTGAAAATTATGCTTTTAAGGCGTAACTTAAATCACTTTGCGAAATCATCCGACGATAGCCGAAGGTATCCCGAGCTCTCTCGAACTAACGATCTCACTCAAATCAGTTCAGTGTGTTTATTTTTATTAATTTTCTAGTGACCGTGACCGCTATAAGTGATTTATATGATTATTAATTATCCACATTTTATTTTCCGTGAATATAGCAATACTGATAGGTATTTAGAGTCAATATGCCCTCTGAAAAGAAAAAGTATCACACGCGAGTTTTTTTCCAAAATAATAATGACAACAGAGTCAAATGCAAATTATGTGCCTATAATTATAAGGACATAGGTAACACCGCCACATTAGTAAATTACTTGAAGAAAATACATGTTGTTGAGTACTTGTCTCTTTATCAATGCATAAATCTATTATTTTTCCTTGTCCTTCCATATTTACATTATTTTTCTAAAAGTTTTTTACTATTTGAATCAAGTTGATTGACTAACGAGTTCATTGAGTCGAATATACATAAGACGTACCCGTACAGTAACATTCGTACATACCAATCTGGCAGTCTTAACTCTCAAATAGACACCGAGTCGAGTTAACTCGAGTCAGCTAACATTTCAAGTTACAAAAAATATGACTCGGCCCATCACTACATGGGACTCGAGTGTCCATGACTTGAGAGCGCCATCCATCCTTTTATATTGATAATGCAGTCCTCCTGGATAACTGAGTAAAGGGAAGTAAAGCCAGGAGCAACAAAGAAAGCGAAAAGAAAAAGGAAAGAATTATAAAGTAAGTCTTAGAAATACTGTTTTGGTTTCGAAAATATTGGCTAATCCAATTGCACTCAGATGCAGTCGGGTTGGCTTGGAAAGTCTAGGCACCAGCTCTGCAATTATTGATAGTTTAACAATGAACATCGCATCTAATCTGTGTACATGTACATCGTTCACATTGTGTTTTGACATTCTCATTTTGGCTTTGCACCCTATATCTGTCCCTGTGAGTAAGAGGGCTTTATTATGTATTACAGGACTCTTCTACTATTGCTCCATATCCAGCCTTCACTGCTTTCACGTTTCTCAGGATATTTGGGGTGTCTTACCGTTCCCCATGTTTCATTTTCTTTAAACTCCTCTATTCTAATTGGGTCACACATCTTGCATAAGAAAGTTGTAAATAAATCAATAAAAATGTCATTATAGATATAATTAAAAAGGGTGTACAATGTTACACTGAATTAAATAATTATTAAGAATCACAGTCTAAAAGAGATCACACTATGAATGTATATATCTTTCTAAAGTGTATGAGTAAACATCTTTCAATAAATTTCTTTAATATTATGTATGTATAGATTTTTTATTTTAGTCAAATTTTAATAAAATTTAGTACAGGATGTTGCAAAAGTGGCATATCAAATTTAGAAGACATGGTCCTCTATCAGAGTAAGTACACTATTAAATTTTTTAATATAATTCTTAAATAAAAATATTACACAGTATGTTTTACAGTAAAAAAACGGTGACGTTGGAAAAGGGAAGGATGAATCGTTGGTCCCTATGTGTACATACTGTCGAATCTGCAATTTTTTTTTCGTTTATTGTATATTCGGACAATGTTTAAAAAAATTGAATTTTCATTTCAAACAAAGCATAGAAAAATTAAACCCTTTTTAAAATTTTAATTTGATGGTTTAATGTAACAATAAAATGAATATTGAATTTTCATAGATTGGACAGTACACATGGTGACCGTCAAAATGAATGAAATATCTAAATTATTGATTTTATCAGACTATTGTCAGATTAGATGTTGTTTAAATATTTTCTCAGCACTTAAACCCTAGTTTTTCAAATCATATTAGATTACAGACTTATCAATGAAGCTTATTTATTGCAATACAATTTGAAAATATCTAAGAATTATGAGATATTCAAATTTTTTTGGAACCTATCAAATATTGAACACCTAGTATGGTGACATTGTGTGAATATGAAAGGTAAATGTAAAAATTTGACGAGGATTTGTCAGCCATGTCAAAATACGACGATTGTTGCTAGATTAAAACCAGAGGCAGAAACACCCCAGAAGGCAAATAGCCTTCTTCTGATGAACCCAAAATCCTTTCAATAAAGAATGTTAGCAAAAAATTCTTTCTCTTTTATTTTTTAAAATTCCACAAATACCAGTCGCAAAGTTTTTATAAAATTGTCCTGACATTAATAATTGTTTATACATATTACTTTATTGTATGTACATTTATTTTTCAATCTTTTTATCAAGGTGGATCAAGAGAGGAGTGAAAAATTGAAATGTGTCAATCGCAAGTACATAGAAGGCTAAATAATATGCTAATCAGGAGGTTTGGGGGCTACAAAGATTCAAAGTTTTGTTTTTGCAATATTTTCTGTTATATATACAGTGGTGTGCAGATTATTAGACTCGTACACAAATTTGCATGTTTTTCATCTTAGGAGGCAATTTTAACACCTGTATTATAATTTATTCATCCAATTGTTTTTTATTTAATTAGAGCAATAGTAACTCTTTGTTTTTTTTACATGGAAACCATGTTTCGAGATTTATTTTGTTAATGGAATCATTGTTGCAAAATGTCACAACTTTCAGTGCTACCTGTGTAAGTTAAGTACGTTGAGTTTGGAGGGTATTTTTTGCGATTTCAGAGGTTGGTGTAGAATAATATTGTAATAATTTACATAATTATCTACTGTTTAAGATATTTCACGCATTTTTAATGTTTTTAAATAACACTGTATCACCCGTTCAGTTGTTTTTTGACCCGGTGAGAAATTTTTATGCTATGGGGAAGAGAAGCGACTTATTCCCACAAAAAGTGGCGAAAGTTGGCCTTTTATTGCATGAAACTAATGACTCACAAAGAGTAATAGTCAATAAATTAAATATATTACAGAAATCTGTTAGTAGAATTCATCAGTCGCTGCAATATAATGTCCTGACTGGGAACAACCCAGTGAGAAAATGTGGCTCTGAGCCAATTTTGACCCCCAGATCCAAAAGAAAACTGGTGAGTATGTCGCTGAAGAATCGGAAACTTACTTTTAGGGACCTGAGTGACCAAATTAAGGTAAAAGGAGTAAATATAAGCGCAAGTTCCGTCAGAAGAACCCTGGTTAAAGAAGGGATGCCTGAACGGCGTCCAAGGAAAAAGGCAAAAATCACACCAAGAATGGCAAAACAAAGGTTTTTTTTTGTGCCAAAAGTGTCAAAAATATGTCAGAAATTGATTGGGAGAAGGTTTATATGAAACTACCTCAGAAATAAATGTTTATTTTCAGATTAGAGGGTCACGAATGGGCCAATCAGAGGTTCAGTATTCCCAGAAAAAAACAATTTTTTTTTTGCGTGTTATATTTTAGTTTTAATTCATGATGATGAACCCAAAATGCATGGTATTGTTACAGGTATATTTCAGTGATGAACTAATATTTCAAATGTCGGATGAATGCAGCTAGTAGGTTCACAGACGAAGAGGGGAAGAGTTCAAGGTTGAGTGCGTGGCGCAAACTGTACAATATCCCATATCGGTTATGGTGTGGCGTATATTCTCTTTCCATGGATCAGGTCGCCTTTACATTTTGGAAGGTACCATGTGAAAAAAGCAATATATAAAAGCCCTGAAAAACCGAATGCTTCCGCAATATCATGAGTGGTTTCCAGATGGTGATGGAACATTCATGCACGACAGGGCTCCCTGCTACAATGCCAAATTCATCCACAAATAACCTCAAGGTATGCAAATTCCAATGCTTCCATGACCTGGAAATAGCCCTGATATGACCCCTATCGAAAATCTATGGTCGATTGTGAAGAAAGAATTGAAGAAAAAAAAGATAACCATCAAGCAAAATCTCATCGAGGAACTTATTCAAGTATGGCATCACGGCCGAGAAATAAAAAACACCTGCAAAAATTTGGTGCACAGCATGCTGACTAGAATGAAATTTCTTCTAAAGAACAATGGAATTTTCACCAAATACTAGATACAAGCCATTAATGTAATTACAGTAATTATATGTCATTAAAGTTTGAAAACTAAGAAAAAATTGTTTGAGTCTAATAATCTGCACACGTCTATATATCCTTATTCAAGTTCACGAATGCGTATAAAAAATATAATAATATGAATATGTGACGTTATCATATAATAACTAGTACAGAAATGTATTTTAAATGAGTAAAATATTTGATTTATAAGACATATTTTTATAGTGACAATATAGTAATAATAATATCAGATCCAAATTAAATATTTTTTATAATTCACGGATTAGAAATTGCAGTTGCTGTAAAAAAAATATGCTATAATTTTTACTACTATTCATAAAATATATCAGATCTAGATACTTTCTAGTACTAACTCACTGCAAATCAAATATCAAATGCTAAATCATTCTGTAGCTCATATTATACTTGTTCCAAATAAGCTGTATGAATACCAAATATAATAAAACTTCAGTAGATACATACAATCTCTTACAGTAATAACAATAATTTATACATTGAATTATATATATGTTTGAATAACATAATTTCTTAGTAAAATATGTGTTTGAAACAGTATTATTTGAGAATGTAATAAGTGTTAATGGCAATCTATTTTCTAGTGATTCCTGATGTCATCCATACTCCTTGCTGTCATTTCCTGTGTAATTATATTATGGTCTTATAATTATAATTATAATAATTGCTGCTACATTCTTATTTAGTGTGTAGTGAAACCCAATTTGTAATATTGCAATTTTTATACAGTAGTAGGTACATATCAGGGGCGTGCAGTGGGAACATTGCAGCATGACTTTTACGTAACCAATAATTTGGAAAAAAAATCGGAATACAACATATATTTCGTAATATTTCTATCACAATTGTTGTCATAGCATTCACATTTTGATATATCATAACATTCATATTTGATTTCTATTTTTTTCCAAAATATATATTTACAAAAAAGTCATGCTTGAATGTTCCCACTGCACGCCCCTGGTATGGACCTACTGCTGTATAAAAATATAATTTATAATTTATTTCACATTGAACTACGAATATCACACAAACGATTGTATACAATTATATTACTGAAAACAAAGTATTAAAATAATAATAAATTATAACAGAGTTATAAAAAGTATAAATTTTTATACTTACTAGTATTTAGTCATTATCATCTGTCAAATAAATATTGTAAGAAATTTGCAGTCTTGTCATACCTGAAGAAACTTAAAATTAAATAGACTAGTAACAATATATCACGAGTTGACTAAGAAATCTACACTAGTAACATTTTTAAACTTTTAAGTTGTCCCGCAACTTTAATAAAAATGATCAACATTTTATCAACATATTAATAGAACGTTGGGATGTATAAAAAATATACACATTTTGAAGAGGCATCTACAAGTATAGTTCAGGTTCTAATAGATTTTATAATACTTTTCGGAAATGGAAGCATCAACGTGAACAAACAACAAAATCATCGTTGTGTTTAGTGTTAGAATATGTATGTATTTGTTGAAAGTGACAGGAGTCTCTCATAGAGAATTGATTTTGTAGGGTTTAGAAGATCTCATGAATATAATTTTATGAAGATAGTTAAATATTTGTAACAGTTTCAATAATCTTCATGCCTAAAATGTAAAACTAGGTTACAGACTTATTTTGCATCTTAATCATGTTGTCGTCTTAAGGCGTGCCACATAGTAATTGGTTTCCTCAAAGACGTGACCATCTGGTTCCAATGATTTCCTGCTTTTCCATGCGCCTCCCGACTGAGAAGAATGTGCCCAATCTTCTGATGCTGACTGATATCGAAGAAATCCATTCCGACGGGAAAGTACACGAGTGTCACTCTCAACTCCACCGCTGATAGTAAATGCGGAGGTACACTGAAGATAAAGGCCTCATTGAAAGCTGGACTAACTTCGCTCCGCTTGATTGAGGAACGCTTCTTTGCCACTTTCTTTCCATTTTTCTGTAAGTACACCTGAAAAAAAAATTCATTCATTCACAAATGATGACTAGTAACCTGTAGGTTGATAGAATTACATTATAAGTATGTTTACCTTTACAAATATGTTGTAGCCAACTGGATTTGGCAGCCGTCTTGCTCGGGTTAAAATGAGGGTCAATCTTTCTGCTGTTGGTAGATATGAAGTTGACAACATCAACTCTCCAAATTTTATTTCACCCTGTAAAATAAAAATGAGATCCCCATTTAACCTATGTTAATTTAATAGATGTAATAACCTATTAAACTCGGTTAATTAGGGTTGATTAACCTGTTCAGTGTCAGTCAGTGTCAACCAGGTAGTAACGGGTTGTTTGTAAGAGCTGGCATCTTGCAGTGAAAGATCTGCCTCACCAATTAATGTGCATGCATCTTTTTCTGTTGCGTAAATATGAAATTTCAATTTCCTATTTGACTTTCCAATATCAACAAGAAATGTTTCATTATAGCTCGGACAATTTGTTCCTCGACAAACCTGAAAACCAAAGTAATGGTGACTTATTTAACTTGTTAAATTTGTATGAACATTATAATAAATTGTATATAATTTATAATCTATTCAATCATTACAATCTTGAAAACGTTAAATTATCACTTTACATATCATCTTTGATTTGACTAAGCAGTTCACACAATAGTCATTTGTCCAATAATAGGATAATCCCTCAATAATACTCCATTGTTTTATGTTCAATCCGTTCTGTGCCCACGTAGTGTATATGCCGCAGCCATCTGGTTAAATTAGCCAGGTAATTGGACGCCTAGGCCATTCATTAAACGCCGGCATCCAATTGGATGCCTTAGTTTATTAGGTTAGGCCTATTATTATAAATAGATTAGGCCAATAGTTGATTGAACTGGAATCACTCAACGTTTAACAACTTGGCGTATTGAAAGTCAGCTCTTTGTGTACATATGTGCAATTTGTAATATTTCTTCTTGAAGAACTTCTTGAAGAACAACTTATTCTATCTTCAATCAATGATTGAGCAACAGAATATAGGCATATGAAATGCTTTAGACAAACAATTCTTATAACTTAATGGATGTCTTTTTTTGTCCCTTTATTATGGTCTAATATTATATTCGTCATAGTATACCCGTCACAGAAGAATGTATCAGTATTATCTCCAAAAAAAATAAAATAGGGCTTATGTTCTGTCCTAACCTAACCTAAACAAACCTAACCTAACATTTAAATTTTAGGAAACTTTTTTTAAATCAGAGGAAGAAAACTACAACAGCATCTGCAAAAATCTCTAAATCTAAAAAGAAAATGATGACCTAACATTATGCAAGTAGAATGGTTAGCGGCTTTTTAATAGGTGGATCGTTTCTGTCAGAGCTAGAGCAGTGTAGTATCAGAAAAATACCGTTAAAGTCAGACAGGATATGTAAGAGAGAGATGAACTAGAAATGTATATTAATTCATTTGAAATTAAATAAATTCATTTGACTGAAGTCATATACATTTGTAGATAGATTAGATAGATTCAGTTGCCATTGGCAGTGTTGTACTTATGGTATGTTAATATGGAAATTGGATAGTTATAATACATGCATCAAATTTTTATTTTCAACTGATAAATATACGATTTGTAAGAAGGAAGTAGACAGAAATAAAATTAATTCGTGACATCTCCATTTTCTCCTCATCACTTCTACAGAAAGATGAGAAATTATTTAATATTAACAGTTTTTTAATTCAAAATTACATATATTTAAATAAATAAACCTTTGATTTAAAGTGCCCTCCTTGGTGATCTGGTGAGAGGAATATTCCCACATATGTATCAGGGGATTCTCCAGCCAAATTTCTCGCTTCAATCACATTTACAGCTAATAATGAATCATTTGAATTTATTCTGAAAACAGTAATAGGTCATATAACAAAATCGTAAGTCACAAGTATGTATTTACATGAGAAATGATATTTTAGAAATTTGAAACATACCTGTAACAACGCAGAGACAGACACAATTGTCCTGTTACTGTCGGTAAAGGTGATTCTAAAGGACCTAAGGATGTGTCCGAGCTGACAGAATCACAAGATATTGCTCTTCGAAAGGAACCAGGGAGACCGCTCCCTCCCACAGACACATCTTCAGACTGACTCTCATTTTCAAAACTGTTCTTTCTCACTAAAGTATATTTACTAAATTGCTGTACACCTTTAGATTTTATATCACTGCCTGTAGTAAGCTCATTTGGTTGTGATGATCGGTCGTCCAATCCTCCATTCGACAGTAGATAGGCATTATCATGAAATGGATTAAATTGACAGTTGATTTCATTTCCATTCGTAAGAAATGGATTTGTACTAATATAGTCAGGTTTTTTGTATATATTTAAGTTGCGTCTTGTGTTCCAATCATTTTGGTCATTTTCTTCCGTGTTCAAAGCTTTTTCAATTTTTTCAAGCGGACTGAACACGGACGAAGGCTGAACACTGTTATCACATTTAAGTTCTTTGGTCGTTTCAGAGGAAATAAGTGACCGGGTCATGGCGGTACTGATATTGTAGTGATAATATGAGTCTGCCTTTTCATGGAATATATTTTCGGCATCAGCAATAGTTTCATCAAAAGAGTTAGGTGATCTCAGCTCCCTTAAATTATAATATTAAGATTTTTTTAGATTCCTTTAAAAGTAATGTACTAAAGTAGTTAATGTGCCTCAAAAAATGGAGAAGCAAAATATGAACGTAAAAAGTGAAAATAATTATATAAATTAAACTCCGTGCATGACATTTAATTGATTTATATGTATAATGCATGCTTGACATTTATAGAATTTGTTTCTTTTTAAATTGTAAATTCAGTATTGTGGTTGGTTCAGTAGTGCATTGTGTTAAAATTCTTAAATTTTCAAAACTCTGTAGAAGGATGATAATGCAACACTCTTTGTATAATAAACTTATAAAAAAGACAGAGAAGGAAATTTAGAATGTTTGCATGGAGTCATTGGTCAGACTGTGATGCATGAAGTCATTATAGATTTATATAGAAATGTATATAGATTAAAAAACAATATGGCATTTCTGTAACTCCTGATTATTTGATTTATAAATAAAAATATGTTTTTTACAAATGGTTGTATGATAGCCGCAAACAATTTACTTTATATGCTTTAAATAATATGAAGCATATCTACTATTGAACAATAATTTTAAGGAATATTAATTTTCTTACTGTGGTAAAACATTTGGTGCCGGTCGGAGAGGTTGCGGGGGAATGGCAGAACTAGCCTCGCTGATGGGAAATATTGTCATGGCCGTCATGGAATACTCCGAATCCACCGAGTCGAATCGGTGAAAGTTTTCACCACTAAAATCGTCAGGATCTGATTTCACCTGATATTAAACATTATTTACTTTATTGTTAACATATTTAGTTAATCTCTTCGTATATCTTTTTTAGGAAATATTTTTGATAATTTTTAATAAAAAATTGCATTATTGTAGGAAATTTGGGGAAAACATGAGGAAACCTCGAAGAAGATGAGTATGGACAGTGCATTTTTTGTGATGGAAAACACTGAAGCAGCATATTTTCACAGATTCTTGTAATGTGTTAAAATTATTTTTTGGATAATAATAGCTGTTTTTAGACACTGCAAAAATACGCGCCCACCGAGTAGATGAATATTGATGCCTTATTGAAATCAAAAAATATTTAATTAAATAAATGAGAACTGTGTACTTTCCATGAAACCATCTTTTTTCAATATTTGATTGAATTGAGTTAGCCTAACAAGTTAGCCTAACAAGTCCATTACAGATTAAAACAGATTCAATTCGTCCAATTTGTTGGACACGCTTGGATATTTTAAAGTATGCTGATTTGACACTAACAGCAAGTTATATTAGAGGAATTTGACAGACGAGAAATGAATAAAACGTTGGATTTTTTATGAATCTTTCTTTCACCATAAGCATCTTATATCATTTAATAGATTCTAATCTATTTTAGTGACTGTTTTAAATTAAGATTTTGATTTTTTTTGATAACTTAAATCTTAGCCCAATACGAGTTACAACTCCTTTTTTATTCAAAAATGTACTTCATACATGTATACATAGGCTTAGAAGTAAAACCTAGTGTGTACATTTTTGGCCCAGATTGCATTAATAAATCTTTTTTTTTAGATTGAATCAATCGAACACGATATACAATCAGCAGAAAGTTTTGTTCCTAAGCAAAAAAAAAACGACTTTATGTCTAAATTTAAAAGTTGTTAAAAATTGCTTAATAATGCTACTATACAGTGTTTTTTAAATTTTCGGATCACCGTGAAAGCAAAATTTTTATTCTGCATTTTCAAGATCCAATTAAATATTTTGTGAAATGGAAGAGGAATCTTGGTGCTACAGTTTTGCTCTGGGGGTACTTGTCAGATATTTTTTATTTTATTTATTTTTATGAAAAAATAACAGCAAACATTAAATTAACATACAAAAGATAAATAGTAAATTATGCCAATTATAAACTTTCCACTGATGATTGTTAATTATATTAGCAAAGTGTGACAATATGAGATAATTTATGGTTACAAAATATGTTGAGAAAGAGTGGGAAGGGCTGAATGAGACATAGGATAATAGACATAGAGGAACGAAGGATGGGAGTATATGGAAACATACATTGAATGAACTAGTTCGGGTTTTCATTTAAGTTTGTTTATATACTAAGTACATATTAATAAGGAGACAGACTGACTAATATTTATTGTATTCAGGAAGCACCAAAGAAAAATGGGTAAACAAAAAATAAATCGCCCACAAAATGAGGCTTTACAGTTTTAAGACTGAAACATACAGAAAAAAATAATAAATACACATTACCAGGTATCCATTTGCATTATAGATTCCGCATCTCGTGAGGTTGGCCTTCTCCTCTCTGGAAGATCGGAATAGTAGCCAGGAGGCCGTGTGAGACCAGACCCCCAACAGTCGGCAAACAGCAAAAGCCAGGGTTAGGCCAACGGCCACCCAGCATAGTAGGCCTACAAACCAGTGCATGATCTGGAATATATTAAAAATATTTTAATGTTTCTTGTTTTCCAAAATATTTATATATATATACATTTCTTTATGCGGTGTTGTCCGCGTTGTATATATATATATGCAGATATACAGTTCTATGTCAAATCTACAGGTTTCCATCATACAGGTTTTCGACCTCTCTTAATATATAATAAAAATATTCTTCCGTTCCTCAATAAAAAGTAGTTATAGAATACTCATTATTCTTCTTCTCTTCCAGTCTGCACAATATATATTAATATTAGTTTTTCTTGAATTCAATATTGTATTGTTCTAAGAAATAAAATCTCTAATTTAGTTTATTTAAATGTCAATCATAAAAACCTATAATTATACTAATAATTATCATCACTGTATCCTCAATATGACAGTTGCATCTGAAATGTTTTCTTTTGGTTTGGAAGTTCACTTTTATTGATTGGTGAATACTTAAAATTCAGTCCTGTGGTTTATTTTCTTGGACCTCCAAAATGAAAGGTATATTGAATGATTAGAAATAGGCAGACTAGCGATAATAATATATAAATTACCGCTACTACATGGACCATATTTGGAAATAATGTTCAAAAAATTATAGGAAATTATAAATATCAACTACCCATTATAAATGACAAATAAATTCTCAAAATGTAAAATTTTCACTGCAATAAATTATCATATGTCAATTGAGGGCAAAAACAAATCTAATTAACATGTATAAAAAAGATATATGTACATATTATATTTGATAAGTTATAGTTAAAAGGTACACGACATTGCTCCCAAATGGCTTTTATTTATTAAATATATTTTTTAAATACTATTTTAATCTAATCATTTACCTGTAATTTTTCGATACGTCAGAACTCAGCGATGCAGTGAAAGCAAACTGTTGCACCCGGGGTCATGTAAAATCTTCTATCGCATTCAGGTCAATTCATTTACAGTTTTCGTATAGTTCACTGTATTCCTTCCACTGAACTCTGCTAATCAAACTCTTCCGATCCCCCTCTCGACCGATCCGCACCGTGAGAACAGAATTGTATATGATTTTATCATACTGCAAAGTGTTTTAAGTGATAATACCCTGTCAGAGGCGATTTAAAGCTATAATTTATGCACCAGTTGTCACATTGTGCAAACTGGCTGTGTTTATGTACAGTGGACTGGGGTTCTCCACATTCAAACGTACACTTGTGTGGAGCAACACTCGCGGTGGGCGGGCTCGCGGAGTCGTGACCGTCGTTTTAGTAATAAGTTGAATCATTTCCATTGAAAATTCTTCGCAGCAATACTTTTATGACGTGCGCCTGAGCACAGGCAATTTGCATAACAGCCAGAATGACGAATGCTCGAATGAATGAAATGAATTAACTTTACGTCAGGTTTTTTACGAATGGAATTTCATTTAAACTGTTTTATAATTAAATAAAACACTATTATGCAATATTTCACTTATTTGATTGGATTAATTTAATAAAACTCATAATGAAATACTGTAACATATTGTTAACAATATTATTGTTATAGGTGACAAATTATTAGCCGTAAAAATACACTTTATTTCGTCTCATTTGTCGATGCAGTCATTTAACAAGCTCAGAAACAAGATTTAGTATAGAGTTTCAAGTATTTGTGATAAGATATTAATACAAGATAAGTAATTTAATGTCTTCTCCTTTTTCAACGGCGCTGCAGACTATATTGTGTCTCAGCATTCTGAATCATTCACTTCATCATGCTCTGCAAAATCTGCAGCAGCTCCTCGGGATTCTGACTAACGCCATCTTCTTACCAATTTCCTTCAGGATTTCCGTTTAGGATTCTTTTTAAGATCAGAGAGCCAGTTTTAGGTTAATCTCTTAATAATAATAGATCTGAAGCCTAGAATTCGCCTCGTGTTTCCAGGTCTTATTTTAAATGGTTTGTTTTTCGTTTTCTCTATCTTTATTGTACCTTTTCCAAGGGTTTCGGTTCTCCCCAAAAAACGGGGGTCCTCCGCGATTGTAACACGTGCGATTCTATAAACCCGCCAGTTAGGATGTGCGCCCCCTGGGTCACATAGGCGTGTCTGAGTCACATAGGCGTCTTTGTAGCTGTGGCTTCATAGGCGTGTCTGAGTCACATAGGCGTCTTTGTAGCTGTGGCTTCATTTCTGAGGGTCTGGGGTTCTAAAAAAGTTCATCTCTTCTTAGTATCTTATTCTCCCGTGCCGCACGCGTCCATGAATTTTCCAAAACTGTCCAACATTTCTCCTGCTTTGACGAATCCCTGCTTCACACCAATACAATACGAATGATAGCTTTATAATGTATTGGCTTAGTACTCCTGTGGTCATTCTGTCATCTATTTAACCCCAGCACGTATTTCATTTTTAAATTAAAATGTTTCACCATTTCTATAACCACATAAATTTGTTCGATAGTAAATTCATTCGACGCTTTATTGATTTATATTTTGGTATTTGTCAATAAAATTTGTCGATAATCATTTTCGTTGGATTAGGTAAATCAACGGAAAGTTCGCTTAGTGTTAACACTATTCAACGAGCGACGCTGATCGTAAACATTAACCAGTGTCACACCAGTAAAACCGTATGCAATAGATCGACCCCACCTTATTTACTATTGATACGAAGTCAGGTGATCAATTTTCACCGTAAACTCAACATCCAAACATTAGTTTTTGAAGTGAGCAACCAACATAGCATTTTGAAAAAACCCAACCCGCGATACCGGCAAACAGAGAAGATTGGAAAGATTCTTGGGTCTTGTAAGGACACAAAGCTGCTAAAAAGGATGATGATTACGAATATTATATTTATTAAATTAGTTAAAATATTCAGCGCTTGAAAAGTAAAACTGAACAAACCAAAACGATCGATATTTGGTAATTAATTGAATGAGTTGGCGTTTACTTTATGGAAATCCATTTTTACTCCCTTTATATTAACTCGTGGCGTCTGCTTGCTTGCTTGCCGGCTTGCCGTCGAAAAAACTTTGGATCGATTTTTAACCCTTTTCCCGTGATCCAATCGAGCTGAAACTTTGCAAGCAGACTCGTGGTGATGATAAAAATGACCTATCAATTTAAAAAAAAAATTAATAATTATAATATAATTATTAATTTTGTTGGATTTTGTATTTTTAGAAATTTTAATGATTTTTTAAAATTGGAAACCATACAAATGTTTGATTACTACCAATATCGGCCTGACGACGTCACAGAATATTTAAAATTTGAATTACTCCGTCGGTATATAGGTACATCACTACGAATTTCTAAAATTTATGACAATTGGTTCAAAAAGAAATTAAATAATAATTTATTTCTTTTAGATTTCTGCTTAGTTTTGAAGAATTCTACATTACTCAAATCTGATTCTGACTATTTTAAATCATTTGACGCTGGAAATTCATAAGGTACGCTATTGCTAATAATTGAATCTATCAAAATCTTGATTAAATTGACCGACAAATGTTTTTAGAATTTAATCTTCAAAACATGAAGTGTCTTAACAAAGCTCAAAACGTCTGACATTTTAGAAATATATTAAATTCCTGTAAGTTTAGTGTTATGTTATATGTTTTAATTCGTCTTTAATTGTTGAGATTTTCATTCGCCAAAAGGAATATAAGAGGAAATAAAACGAAAAGAAAATTCCAATGGAGATAAAGAGATATTTTTAGAGATTTTTGACATAGATATTTTTCTATGCATGTTTCATTTTCAGTCAATCAATTATTTAATAACATGATGGTAAACTTAATTTACAAATAAAGGGAGTAAAATAAAAATTCGTTTTTATGGGTTAGTTTTTTAATTACTAAGAATAATACACAAACTTGAATGTCGGAATGTTGAAGGAAATGGAGGTTTCCGAAACATGTTGTGTTGTAAAAAATGAAGAAAAACAATGTTTTTGGGTTTTATTCGTAATTATGATAATATTCGGAATTTAACATTACTTTTTGATTAAAAAGAGTACACTTACAATACAATACATTATTAACCTACAGTAGTGTATGTGTACCACTTCCCATTTAAGAAAGACAATGGAATTAGGTAGTACGTGTAAGCTGTGCGTATGACGAACATTGTTTCGTTTTGTCGGTGTTCATGGTTATCGTAACCAACACAACGAAATAATGTGCCTCGTACGCACGGCTTACATGTACTAATTCGGTTGTCTTTCTTAAAAGAAAAGAGGTCCACATTATGTATACGGTGGCTGTGTTTTTTTCCGCCCTAGACTAGTTAGTAATGATTATCGAATCCAATATAACGAATAAGTGCTGTACTCAAAATTGAAGAGTATCGCGAGTCATTGCAGTGTTTGGGACAATTCCATGAACTGGAACAGCGTTCCAGTTTGTTCGGATTCGGCCACGACCAAAATTGATTAAGTTAGCTCAATACTCCATCTCATACAGTAAAGAGCGCGAGTTCTGACCGCTTGACTACGCCCGACACTATGAGATTTCTATTATTATTTCTATCGAACGCATTCAGCAGACTTTCACAAAAACACTGAATTTCAAAAATCACGTCCACTTCGATAACTATGAGGACGCATATAAATACCACAAGATAAACTATTCTTGAAGACAGGCGAACGATAAGCGATATGAAATACCTACCTTTACAAAATACTAAATAATCGCATAGATTCATCTGAAATTTTAAATTCGATACACTTTAATGTCCCGCAGAGACGAATAAGAGCACCACGCTTTTTCCACTTAAATCATTGGAGAACAAACTACGGTAAAAACTGTATTCTAGAGATTAACAGAGTTCTAGATACCTGTGACACGGCCTTAGCAGATCTCGATATTTTATATTTAAGTTTTTCCTTACGTATAAACTTGCGCGATGACATTTTTCTTCCCACACATGTGAACACACACACGTACTCATAAAAACGCATACACACACGGACACATAAAAACACACAAATACACACACTCACACAAACTCACTACTTGACATATTATTTTTTCTTATTTTTTAATCGATCCTGGTTTAATATTCTTGTATATATGTGTTTTCTTGTAATTGGCCCAAGGCTCTGTACATCAATAATTTTTTTTTCAAGATTTATTAATTATATGGCTGTAAGAAAACCAATAAATGAAAAATAATATAAAATAAAAGTACATGCAAGCAATGTTAATTTCTTGTGGTGTACGTAAAATGCCATTAGCGGGACGACCGCGCCTTATTTTTTAAATTCAATTTATGACTAAACAGAATTCAAGATATCCACGTAGCAAAAACTCAAAAGATATTCTCAAAATAGTTATTTTCAAATAATTGAATTACTCAAATCCAAGATGATCCGTGTGATCCCCACGAGCTGGTATTCTATAGCGCTTAATCGATCGGCGCATGCGCCCCCGTCTGTCCACAACCTTCCTCGGTCAGAGGAGGCTTCCCTGCCCTCCCTCGGGACCCGGCGCGGGGCTGGCTTTTCGGCACCAGGACTTTGGCGTACTACACACCCTTCTAAGGACACGCACAGTTAAACCCTCGCCCCTCCCGTTGAATATTCCCCGGACTTTGTTAGTGCCAAGACTCTCCTAGATGAGGGACCAGCAGACAGTAATACAGAGATGCCAGAAGTCTGGTACTGCGAAAAAGTTTAATTACAAGTAATATACTATCGCGGGACGTGACTGCGGGAGGCAAATTAAATGCTAAAACAATAACGCTAACTTTAATTTATTACGCAATTCCTTAATTCGCACTAACAATCTCTGAATTTGTCCAATTATATTTATTTTCTGATTTGTCGCTTTTCGGTATCTATAATTACTGTAAAATGTCTATCTGTCGTCTCCGTAACTTCGTGAAACGTCCGTAATTTTGTTCGAATCCACATCTAAAAAGACGAAATTAAACGGCTGGAGATGCGGCTTGAACCCCGGGCCAGCAAACTCGATGGCGGTAACGACAGCGATGTTGCTATCGCCGGGCCTGCAGTACCCGCGGAAAATACAGTACATATAGGACTTAGCGAAAACGCGAACTATTTCATGTCAGAACTACTGCATGTCATCCAGGGTTTAGAATAGTACATTTAACTACCGACAGGGGAAATACAAAGAAAATGTGTTTGCATATTTTGATAAAAGTCATTATTACTATTTCACGGGTGTCGGCTATAAATAAGTAAATACTTATTCTTTAGGAACCGGCATATAAAAGTATCGTCATTTTTGACGGATTACAGCTAGCTTTTCTATAAAACACATGAACCACTCTCTTCCTGATGACTATTTTCAGGATATCCACGCAGGAAACACTCCATCGAAGATTGTTGAAACTATCCTACATTTCTCGTCTTATGTGTTCTATGCCGGGCTTCGTGGTTTTCTGAACTGTCCGGGACATGGTCCACAACATGTCCCATTCTTTCCGGTCTTGAGTCGTGTTGATTGCAGAGTCGACTTTTTTGTTTTGTCTATCTTTTTTGTAGGAGACCGTCCTCCCTCTCAACTGTCTCGTGATTGTTAGTTCCTTAAAACCTTTGCCGTTCCTTATGGCGACACGCTGATGATATTTTAGATCGGTTTCTCTATCGGCCGTACCTACTCCGAAAATAGCAGTATTGGCAGCTCAAGATTGCTATCCCAACACATAAAAGTATTTGTTTATTTCAGTCTCTACTTGAGAGAGAGAGTGAGAAAGAAAAACGTGACGGTTATCCGTCAAACGTCAAAATTGCAAAGCGACAATAACAACTTTGCCATAATTTTACACCAGGACGCTGTGGGAGAAGAAACTAATAAGTTCGTATGAAATAATCTTTTTTCTATAAACTTTAAACACAGCATTAGTACTTATTTCGTGTAATTTTAGTCGAAATATGAATTGTGAGGTTACGTTTGCCATAGGTACTTCGGTAATCCGTTTGAAGCTCTGTCAGACCAGACCGCCTGGATAAGAATGTACCGGAGAACTCAATCACTTTTCTAAAGGCATTGCAGACATCGGACACCGCAAATAAGGGTGTTTACTTTGAGAGAGATATGTGAAAATATACAAATATCTTTATTTTAGTACGACGAACCGAATTCCGACTCGTTTCTTTTAATTTCTATTCTATTAAGTGTTGAGATAATAATCTTAATATCCCAATATTACCTATTGGTCAGACTGCATATCACCGATTTTGCCATTCCATTTCATCTTCGATCTGATTCGCACCTTCTGTGTTTTGAAATAAGAGCGTTTATAAACTCTTTAATTTCACATTTAAATACGATGTGAATAAAGTCAGTTCTAACTCTTGGCGCCTGAAGCGACACCATTACCAATAGTTTGTCACACCTAAATGATTATCTGCCTACTGTTTTTGAATACGGTGTACATATTATATTGTATCCGATACAGTTCACGCGGCTTGACATTAAATTTATCAAACCAGGTGAACTTTTGTCACCGGTTTTCTACCAGAAACCGATCCAGTAACGCTTTAACCTGTTAGTAATGGCGGTATTGCGTGTCGAAGCGTTTCGATCAACAAATCGAAATAGAAAATCTCGTTTGATACGGATAATAATGGTTTCAGTTTTTATTATAAAGTTACACATAAAACAGCAACTTCTAGCGGAGTTGTCAAAATCATGTACCGGGTGTATTTAGTTTTCAGAATCAAAATATTTTTTAGTCTAAAATCAACAAAAAACTAACCCATAAAAAACAAGTTTTTATTATACTCCCTTTCTCATTGAAACAGGTTTCGCACCTAGTCCACGCGTCGGCCTCTAAAATTAAACCATATATAAATCGTTAAAATTTCGAAAAATCCAAAATTTTACTATAATTATTTTTTAGATCATTTTTATCATCGCCGCGAGTCTGCCTACAAAGTTTCACGGGAAAAGGGATAAAAATCGATCCAAAGTCTTTTCGGCAGACAAGCAGACGCTACAGTTAAAAGAAAGGGAGTAAAAAACCTATTTTAAATAATTCATTTGAATTCAAACTTATATTTTATATTAACTTTTTTTTTTTTTTTTTTTTAAATAGAGATGTGAACACGGAATACGTGTCACATCAATATTCTTACTATTTTCAAACTAAGCTAAACGCTTGTACTATGAAAATAGGACTAACTTGCTAGTCTGGAGTGAGGTTCGAACCCGCAACCTTTGGATCACGAGGCCAGTGTCCTAACCACAAGACCAACAAGCTACTCTTTACTTTATATTTACAGTTTACAATACAAACTTTATATTTACAGTTAACACAAAAATTTGTATCTTGTGAATCTTCTTTCCGCGCTTTCACGGAGATCAAATATAGAATATAATTGAAAAAGCTTTCATGAAAAAGAAAAACTTTATTTGAAGTCATGACCCTGATTTGGTACTTCGATTGGGGTTACTTTTTACACTTCTTTTGGAGTGCATTTTTTTGTAACGGAAGTTGCGCACGCAGCATGTAGCGGAAATGCGATACCAGAACTAACGACTTCATATTGAATTCTTGTCAGCAGACAGATTTTGTTTACATGCGAGTTCACGAATGTTTCGATCGTTTTTCAGAAAGTTTTTGTCTGCCCAAATTATTTTAAATATTCGAGGTTACATTTCTGCAAGTATGGGTTTAGGTAATTCTTTTCACGAGACTCGATAAAATAATCGACAACGATCGGTGTAGATTTTTACAACTCAATAACTTCATTAATAAATATAAATTTGTCTTTATTTTAGTTTTTAAGTATAACTTCTACCGCGCGTGTATGAGTACGCTCACGAATCATTTTCAGTCCTGATATATGGTTTGGAAAACTGTAGTCTTACTGAAACAGTATTGAAGAAACTTGAAACGTTCAAAATGCGGGTCTTTATATAGACGCACGCTAAAAATAATCCGGACGGGTAGAGTAAGAAATGGCACGTCAATAAAGGGAATGAAGAGAAACAACGAAATCACTCGTACAGTAGGCAAATATAAGAAAACTGATGTACTTTAGAAATATCACTAGATACCCTAGGACTAAAGAAGGCGAAGCTCTGATAGAAGGAGAATGTAATAATAGCTTAAAAACCTGGCAAAATTCGACGAAACATCTGAATCTCTTTTGTGAGAAAGTAGATGAAGCGGACTAAGGCCCGGTTGTTTCAAGTTGGATCAAAGTCACGGTAGAGTTTAAACTCGAGTTTTTAGTTTTTCCAAAAATGGGTTGTTTCAACTCGGATTAAGCGAAATCTGTCAGAAAATTCTGAATGAATTTCGTCAATAATCTAACCTTCCTGGCGCATTTCCTCATATTCTCGATGTCTCACAGAGACGAAATTATATATTTTTTTATGGGAAAGTAGGTATGGAAGTCTTTGTGATCACTTTACACAATGTAACGTTCACCATTTCCACCCATGATAGAATACCGTCTATCAAATTTTTGGAAGTTGTATATATTTAAATTTTACAATCTGTTTCATATATGTGTTGTAATAATCATTAGCGCGACCGGCATCCACTCCTTTTTCCTCTCCTTAATTATACACAGATGTCACTAATGAGATACCTACCTGTTTTTATGATTGGAACTTTCTAGCAATATCCTTTATATGTTGTTTAAACAATTGCATCCTTCGTCATTGTCACTTATTATTACAAGTGAAGGTGTGATCGCACAATTTAGGTATTATTATTTTTTAGTCACTACTGCGTAATTAACATTTTAAACACAAATTTTCAAGACCAATTAAAAGGAATCCGACAAAAAAATTCTAACACGTATTTTTTTTCCAACGTAAGTCAAAATTTTTTAAACAACCATTATAACCGTTACAGACTTTTGATATTCCTTTATAATGCTTGTAATGATATCCTCCACATATGCGAAAAATATTTCGAAGAAAGCCTTCGTCGCATCGGCATTGCGGCATAGTCAAAAAAATATTAATGATCAAGCACATAATACGAGCACACACACACATGTGTATATTCTTGTAATGGAAGCTTCTTTATGTAGTCACCCGACCAGCACAGCGAACTACAATAATAGGTTATATTTGCCCACACATTTATGTTCGAGCATGCAAACATTCTGTAGACCTATAAAGGGTAACTTTATGAAAAGGGGTAGCAACTTGCTACATTTCTAGATGGTGATGCAAAAGGTATGGCGTCACTTGATTTTCTCAAAAAACTTGTTAGTTTCCTAGAAAACTAAACTTACTAATGTTTCTTATGAATTATGTACATTAAATAGAAAAGAAACCTAGGAAACTTTTGAAACTCGGTTTCAGGAATCTTGAAAGCATGGCTAGAGAGTTATTTTCACAACAGACAAATGATTGTCAGGATAGCTGATTTGGAGTCTGTTCACTTTTGTGCTGTTAGCGGGGTACCACAAGGTTTCCACCTAGGTTCTTTATTGTTCTCCATTTTCATCAATGAAGTAATCTCCGTACTATTGGCATAGGGTGTTAGATGTTTGCTTTTCGCGAACGATATGAAACTCTATAGGGTAATTGAAACAGTACAGGACTGCAAACTTTTGCAGTGTACACTGGACACTTTACAGAAATGGAGTGAAGTCAATAACCTATCTTTAAATGTCCCCAAATGTCAAGTGATGAGATTTTCCCGCACCCGAACAGTAGTACTCTATGATTACAAAATTGATGGTAGGTAAAATAAGAGATCAGGCGTAATTGTTGACAAAAAGTTTTCTTTAGTCCCCCATATCAACTCAACAGTTGATAGAGGATTAAGAAATTTAGGTTTCTTACTTAGGTTAAGCAAAGATTTAAAGAAAATTGAAAATTGAAATATTATTATTTAAGATCCTGATTCGACCAATACTAGAATTTAATACAGTTGTATGGAGCCCTCATTATACAGTTCACATGAGTAATATAGAGAAAGTCCAAAATAAGTTTATTAGATTTATCAATTATAAACTTAACATACCTTCAAGTAATATTGATTACAATATTCTTAGATCTTTAAGCTGTCTTGATAAACTAGAGAGTAGAAGAATAGTGACGGACTTTCTCTTTTTACACAAACTAATAAATGGTACTATCGACTGTCCTCAACTACTAGAACGTATCTGCTTGCGTGTTCCGTCTCGAATAACTAGAAGTCATGCAGGTTTTGCCGTGGAAACTGCAGCCACTAACTATATCTTTGATTCCCCACTGCAAAGGCTTCCTAGACTAGCAAACAGACACGAGCAGCTGGACGTCTTTGCGAATAACTGTATATTATTCAAACATATATTAAAATGCGTAGGTATTGAAAAATTACTAGTATTTGTCGAATTGAACTTAAATAATTGATTTGTATTTGTATGTCTATTTTTTATTATATTATGACTTTCAAAGCTTGTGGCTATATCTTTTTACTCTACATTATTACTTTTTTTTGTTTTTAAATGTCTATTATATTATGTTTTTCTTATGCCTCTGCTATTTATATACTTTATATTATATTTATCTTTATATATTTGTATCTGAATTTTAAGTATTTTCTTTTCAAATTTTCGAAGGAAGCAAACACTTGGTTGTGATACATTATAATTTATATAAATAAAACTAACTTAGTTAAACACCACTTATATTTATTTTCAAATCCAACCGGGTTTCGCTTCAACCGAGCGTAGCTTCTTCAGGGAGAATTTTAACTGCCTAACATACAAAAATTATGTGCTTATATACTAGTGTGAAAGGTGAAAGGACGGAGTGCCAATAGTGGGGGTAGGGGGTGGGAAATCGCAGGGAATATTACTATTAAGAGGGAACATATTTAAAAGTGGACTAAAAGATAAATTTACTTGATTATTGATTCATATTAATGGCTTTTCTTATCTCTAATGTCTCTAAATTATCTAGCCTATTCCGTTTTTATGAAAAATACTAACTCCTGAACTATTATTGAACGTGTGGTCTTCTTCAATTAAATGGTTAGAAAATTCTGAGAATCCACTACTTTTTAAACAACGCAAGTGCTCTTTTACTTTAATTTTTACATTACGCGATGTCTTCCCTATATAAAACGTGGGGCAATCGTTACATTTCAATGAATATACACCAGAATGGTTAAATTTATCATCCTTATCTTTACAATTGATTAAAAATTTACCTATATTATTATTCGTCTAAAACGCGGGTCTGATGTCTGGTGGGAGATTTTTGACGCTAGAAGTGGAAAAAGTAGAATTAATAAGTAAAATATGACGCCATTGGAAATCTTGGTGCTTAACTACGTCACTACTGTGGAACAAAAATTTATTACGGGCTAATTGTTCTTTCCACTTTTTGTCATTATTATGTTTACATGTTATTATTTTTCTTTTCTTTAAACTATATATTCTTTTAATGTACACTTTACCTATCTATTGTAAAAGCCCCATAGGGCGTTAATTAATAAATAATAAAATAATAAAATAATAAAACTTGTACTGAACTGATGAAGCTCATATTGAAATACTTCGGACATGTCACAAGGCGTGCAGAAGCTGGTGGTGCGAGGCAGGGTCTAGGGAACCCGTCCCCGCGGCTGACCACCAATAAGGGCAGACCCATCGCTTACCCAGGACTGTTTTATAAGCAAAAGCTCCTATTCCGGCCCAGTCATTCGCCGGCAGGTTGGCATTATTTAATGCTAAAGGCGTATGTGCAATCCAGCGTTGCAAAGCTTTGCTGATCCAAAATTCACCCTCATTGTTCCGACAGTTCACTTCATTATTTCTTAAAAAAAATACATAAACTGTATAATATTTAAATGCAGTAGGCATAAAGTAATTTTTAAACGTTGTATTAAGATAAAATATAAAGTATACAAAGGATACACAGGATTCAAAGGTTTATACGGGTTGGGAGCAAACAGGCCGGGATATTTGAGGAGATAAGAAAAAGTGCACTCCCTTTTTTGTTAAACAGACAACACAAAAATCTTCTTCTTTTTCGGCCTTCATCTCTTCACTGCTGGATATGAGCCTCTCCACACCCTTCCATCCTCCCTTGTTGTTTGCTAGTTGTAGTTATTTCTTCCCCTCATAGCGGCTATATCGTCAGCCCATCTCTTTTGAGGTCTTCAAACGCCTCTTTATTCTCCCAAGATCTCAACTTCAGAACTCTGGAAGTCCATCTTGTAGCATCCTGCTTTGCAACATGCCCTGCCAATGTCATTTTAGCTTTTTTTTTTTAATTTTACGCTTTAACAGGCCAAGGGCCCAATTACAAAAGCGAAATAAATCACAAAACACCCAGGCTTGAGTAAATCACATAGATTAATTGTGATCGTACTGGGAATCGAACCCAGAACCCTCGGCATGTGAGCCAGTGTCATGCCTACTGGGCTACGAGGGTCGCTACACGATCCACGATATTCACTACTCTAGTTCTGCGCCTAATTTCATAATTTCTTATTCTTAGATTACAACAAGCGTGGATCTCTCCATGGAACGTTTCGTGAATTTGAGCTTTTCTACACTTTTCTTTGTAAGGGCCATCGTTTCCACTCCATATGTCATCACTGGCTGTATGCATGATTCGAAGGCTTTTCTTTTTAAGGTAATTGGGATCACTTTGTCTTCGGAAATATGTTTGAGTTTGCCAAAAGCAGCCCAGCTCATACCTATCCGTCTTGGTAATTATGCTGTTTGGTTTTCTTTGTTCATTTTTATGTTGTATCCCAGATATCTATATTTATCTACTATTTCAATATTATTGTTATTGATTTTGACTCTGGACTCAAAATTTTTGTTTTCTTTAAATTCATATTAAGACCAACATTCCTCGAAGCCTCGTGTATACAGGGAATATCTAATACCAATAGTTATGGAGATAAGCGACATCAAAATTTGCATAAATTTTTATTCGACATAAGTTATTGTAATGATAGTCCAACGTTTTACAAAAAATAAGTCAGAAATATTGAAAAAAATGCAAACTTTGATGTCGCATATCTCCATAACTATTCATATTAGGTCACGATAGCTTCAACATTTTCGACTCATAATCAAGGCAGGAATATAGTCCTGCGAGGTTATTAATGTTTTCCAAATAACCCTGTATAAGTAGGTAAGTACATAGAAATATGGACTTACGCATACCCACCATGGCCGGCAGTAGGTACCCTTAAACATACACCTGAATCTATATCGCATAAAAAAGCCTTAATTTGAAAATTATATGAGAAATGAACAGCTGATTTTATTAATATTTTTCATTAACAGGTATTTTTAAATCGGTTCATTTAGGATAAAATTCTTTTAAAACCAAACCAACACGAAGAATTTTTTCGAAACCAAAGTACCTAATCCTGAACTATTAGAAATCTAAATTCAGCATAACCCTAATTTATCGAATTTGCCTTTTTCTTCCGACGCCGAATCATCTGCAGAATAAAATTAATAAATTCGAAATTTATTTATTTTATTCGGAATACTTTTTCATTCCTATTAAACCGAGCGTATAGATGCTACACATCAAAAACAAGGGTGTTTTTATTTTCATATGTATGTTTACGGATTTCTTCAAACTTACCTACGAAACAATAAAATATGGAACTTCTACTATGAACATTTTTAATGTCGAGACTATGTATTGTACTGTGTATAATTTTTATATATGGATTTATAATGGATATAAAAAAGAATAAAGAAGGGAAGTTTTTCCGATGTAAACATGAGCTATAATGTTATAACGCATAGTCTTTATATTATTTATTAGACCCTCGAGGTTGGTTATCGGTTTTTCAATTATTAACTAATTTTTTTTTGTACTTTACATAATATTATCTTATCCTAAACAAAACAGCTTTAAGCAAGTGCTCCTAGCAGAAGCTGCGTGAAAAGAAAGTTGGATAAAAGTGTACCGACGATGTTCAGAATTCTCATTATTATTTTCATCGAGACGCGAATATATTTACAGCTTTTCTTCACAAAAGGTTTACTTCGCAAGAATATTCTTTTAAAAATAAATCAAGCGAAATATTTCTTCTGTTTTTCTACGTTCACCCCTTTTTATTACTTTTATTTACTTTTTGTTTTGTACGAATACACGCGCTATGTATAGATAACGCTTTTGTAAATAAAATATGTTTAGATTTTCTTGCACATTTCATATAAAAATATTTTGCCGTCTAACAAAAATATATCTACCAAATATGAGCAAGCTGCATGCTGTCTTCTAGAGATAACTTCTGGATGGCATTCAGAGCAGAGACATTGCAGAACGACAGGAATGCAGTTATTTCCTGTGAATGAAGAAGGTTCAGTTTTATCCTGATGAACGGTCTCCAGGATTAAAAAAAGTAAAACAAAAAAAAAGTGGTTTAACGCAAAGTTATTTAGCTTATTTGTTAAATAACTTTTCAAATATTTAAAGCAGACATGGGTTGGGGCTTTAGAAATTTTGTTAACGGGGAAAAATCAGGGAATTATAATAAAAGAATTTATTTCATACTCAAAAATCGTTTACTATATTGGTACTATAAGTTTATTATAACGTTTGTTTAAGTATGTTTTTGAGCTTTCTGATTGATTGAGTTCATTAATTTCAAACCCGCCAAACTTAAAACGTCAAAATTGACGACATTACAATTAGTGATGCAACGAATACTACTTTCACGAATACGAAAACCAATACAAATATCAAACTTACCACACGAATATGAATAATTCAACGAGGTGATAAATAATACACCAATGTTCTTTTTTTACTAAGAGCTTTAATAATTAAAATTTTCCGTCGGCAAATTTTTGTTCAAAAAGCACAACATTTGTAACTTCTCAGGCGTTAGACGATTTCTTTTATCCCATGTTTGTACATTCCCAGCGGTCGAAAATAAATATTACATTTTTCACGCTAACGAGAGGTCATGTTATTAGATTTAATTTGAAATAATTTTATAAGAGTTGACACTTTTACACACAACGGAAATAAAATTGAACGAACAATACATATTACAAAATAAAAACTACATGAAATGAACACCTAACCTTATTAATAACCCAACGAAACTAGATGAAAGAACTCATGTTATACTATGAAACAAGTAACAATTGAGACTCAAAAAATCCATTCATTCAATGTTAGGGGAGTCCCCGATAACAGTGTGCGTAGGAGTGTTCGGATACACGGTGCACATCTAATTTGCGTTGCGTTCAGTTATAAATAGTTTGTTTTTAATATTCGTGATGATATTCGGCGAATACGAATATTCGGCAAATATCTACTATTCGGCGAATACGAATATTCGTATTCATTGCATCACTAATTACAACGTTATACAATAACTGTAAAGATACACAAAAAGGAATATTGCTATTTTCAGAATACGGCCGAATATATTGAATGATTCCTGTTTATGCCAAAATGCAACAGGCTGGAATAATACATTTTCCCTGTCCTGACCCAGTTTCCCCAGGAGTGAAGGTTGCGAGGTGGGCAGGGGTCCCGAGGGAGGGTAGGAGCGGATACAGGTCATGGTCCAGAACAAAGCCTCCGTCGAAGCCTCCTATGACGTATTAAATAGGTCGAGATCCTGAATGGCGTGCGTAAATAATATTTTGTCGATAGGTGGCGCGAGCGAGCAAAGTGAAACAAATGGCAAGGCGTAGCGTCAATGTTCAGGTACTCTTATCAATTCACGAATGTTGTATATTTATGAATTTAAATTAATACTTATATAATAGCTATAAATAAAATAACGGAAAATGCTTTTGAGAAGTTGAAGAACAAGTTCAAATTAAGTTTGAAAGTTTATCATGCTATTTCGCAGCATTTATAAGCAGCACAGAAAACTCTGCCAAGTTTAAGCATAATATAAAGATAAATAATATAATATTTATTATTTATTATGTTGATTATTATGATTTAATTGATTATATATTTTCCATTTCAATGTCTCTACTGATCCTCCGCCCAACGGTTGATTTCTTTGCATATTTAATTTACGGATCAGTTAGTACTTTTTACTTTTAGCGTCTAGTAGAATGGCCTATTTATTAGCTATCTTACATTACGTATGAGAATACACACACGAGTATTGTTGATCTCATACGTTTCGGTCCCAACATTTATTCAAATGGTGATACATTGTACGGCATATTTTTACTTTTATTACAATTAAATCCTTATATTATTTTCTTAAAACTACCTGTATTGAGATCATAGATTATTTTTTTATGTTTATAACAAATCTCGCTTGACTGATTTTATATTACGCTCCAATCTGTGACCAAACAAACGAGAAAAGGAACAAAGACCTCTTCTAATACGGACAGCTTTCAGTAGAGGCCATAGATGTCGGGTAATTATGGCATTCGTGTCACGAGCATGATCAGCTGAAGTAGGCCAGGGTTAGTGAAACCTCCCGAGTAATTGGGTTTACCTGGCTTCGGGCCGGACTCGATCAATATTGAATGACGCCTGGATTACCTAATCCCCATTTTACCAGAAAATCCTTTTCAATTTTAAAACATTTTTGTTCACTAGATTTTCGAACGTTCTTGTCTTTATTTCCAATGAAACATTTTTAGTAAGTGAATATTTATGTCACTGAATAGCGAGAAATTATTGTGCGCCTAGAGAACCTTGATTCGGCGTCTTATTATAAATTCTTCATAAATGCAGAATGCCTTTGTGGTGACATTATTAATATAATTAACTAGAACATACGTTGTAAAAACCACTAATTTGTTGAAATAACAACGTGTTTCGGGGCCAATGCTCCCATCATTAGAATTATACAAGGATTATAATCCCGTAGCATTGGTCTTCCATTCCAGGACTAGTCCCGGGATTGGCCAAGATAGGTGACTAGGAAATAAGAATGTAAATGAAAACATGTAGTTAATAATACAAGTTTTTTATTTAAAATTTGGAACTTCTTATACCAAATAAACGTATTATTATTAGCACAGTACTTCTTTATCAGTCTGGATATTGTTATATTATAATAAGGCACCTTGTGATGTTAACATTTTTAATTATAACCGTACAAAAATTAAATATCCCCTACCTATATTATTATATAATTATTTAATTTTTATTTGTGTATCTTTATTTATATTCATACATTTTCCATTGTTATGTGCCGTTTACTTTCTTGTTTGAACATATCGATTCTGCTCAGCTTCCTCACTTCATTGCAATGTTATAGGTCCCGGACCTTTCGGACCATATGTATAATAGGTCCCGGACCTTTCGGACCATATGTATAATAGGTCCCGGACCTTTCGGACCATATGTATAATAGGTCCCGGACCTTTCGGACCATATGTATTATATAGGTCCCGGACCTTTCGGACCATATGTATTATATAGGTCCCGGACCTTTCGGACCGCTAAGACCCCTGGCGTGTAGTTACGCCGATGCCAAGAATCCAAAAGTATCCTGTTAGTAAATATGAATATTCATCGTCTTTGCGTATCTAATTAAAATACGACGCGATGGAATGTGTCTACATTTAATCCGAGTTTATCTAGTTACTCAAACTCGCGTAATATTTGCCATCAGAAGACATCGATATTGACAGTAGCCGAGCCAGCGCGGTGAAGAGTTTTATAGGGTGATATTATAGGGAGAGTAATAAGCTCTAGACGGCGAATATCACTTTTAATGATACCTCTAAGGCGAGCTCTGATGCACATCAAATATGGAGAATATTGCTTCGGAAAAGATTTGCGAAGCTATCAGAGAAGATTATTGGACCCTCCCCTTCCGTTGAAAAGTGCTTCCGTACCGTATGAGAAGATTTAAATATCAAATGTAATATTTCAGAACGAGCGATAAAGGTATTTGATAGCCATAAAGATTGCATTTTATGATGAGATTGCATGAATTGTCATTTTCAAAGGTCCCGAAGGTAATCGACAACAATTTATGATGACGTGTTTATTGGTCTGGTGATAAAAACATTCGCCTAGCGATCTGGTTAGTAGTTGAAAGTTTGAGCCTCGTTAAAGGAGACCATTAAGTTAGTAAGTAATAACTCGTTGATATGACACGTACTATAAGTACACATATCCAATAAAAAATATTTTTTTGGCATTTAGATATTCCATTAATCTGTGTCCATTATTTTTACCGTGTTTACAACTCGATTTACATAAATGGAAGAGATACGTTTGCAAGGAATAAGTATTTTTTGATACATTAGTAGCATTCCATATAAAACCAATATTCATATTTATTTATTTTATTTCTACGGTTTACACCTATTACACTAAGACCTATATATATATATATATATATATATATATATATATATATATATATATATCTATATATATATATAACAGTGTACATTATAAATGTGAATAATATCTGTTTACATGATCATTTAAAAATGTATACATATACATACATACATACATACATATGAAATTTATAACACAATATCTATCTGTACAAGTACATAAATCACAAATTAAGTAAAGACAATTATAAAGTTTATATCAGTAAGAACAAAGACATGTACTTATTCATATATGTATTAACAAAGTTTAATCAAATTAATTAACGGTAAAGTGTTCGTTAAGGAGATTTTGGTAACGACTTAAGTTAATATTGAGAATATCTGCAATTTGTGCATACTAGTTTCCTAGGATGGAAAGTCTGTTGATCGTGGAGTATTTTTGGTGAGATGTGTTGCTTTTGTTGCAGTGAAAGAATGCTTGTGAACGGGTATTTCTGGCCGGTATGTGATAAGATATGGATGATAAGAGTTCCGGAGAATCCAAGTTATAATAATGAATTATTTTGTATAGATATATGAGATCAGCAATAATGCGTCTGTCGCTAAGTTTAATTGACCTGTCTGAATATGAAGTTGATTATAATTGATTATAATTGTGTTCGATCGGAATTCCTAACCTGTAATTCACTTATTTTAGAAATTTTAATTGATTTTATATTATATAATTTTAATTTTATGTAAAGGTTGAGGGTAAAAACTAGGTAAGGTACCAAATAATATAAAAACAGAATATTCAAAATTATCCGGGAAGCATTAATTGAATTGTGAATAGACCCAAGTAGTAATAAAAAAATATTAATTTTTAAAAAACATTTCTAATTAAAGTTTCAATATTTTATTTAATGACCCCTATAGTGTCTTAATTAAAAAGTATATTGCGCAGGGAAAACAATTGAACGTACAGAAGGTACAGAACTGATGGAGTTTTCGGGAAAAGAAGAAAGAGAAAAGATATGTAAGAAAATCCATCTATCAGAAGCCCCCTGAGGACCGAATATACGTGCACAACACGTGCAAGGGTGTGCTATTCGAGAATAGGACTCCTCAGCCACGCTTGGACGCACAACCGATAAAATATGGCAGACATCATCTTCATAACGAGAGACCATCGAAGCGTCTTAATTATTATTATGAATAATTTGCAATTTATTAAGTGTAAAGCAGTATAAAGTTTCTTTCTAAGATATATATTGGTTTTATAGCAATAACAAGTTTTTTTTCTAAGATGTGGTTTAAAAAAAATGTATACAACCTAGTGCATAAATAAATTCTAAATAAAATTGCAAAAATATGAATTTTCACCGAATGTGTGGAAAAATTATTTGCATCTTAAAACGTAAACATTCTTTAAAACCAAATTAATTAATCAATTAGAAAGACATACAGAAAAATCTAACTAACGAAAAAATATTTGGCTACTACCGGGATTCGAACCCGGGCCACCTCCTTTCCGGGGCCGGTGTTCTAACCACTAAGCTATTGGATCCTTGTATATTTCCGTGAATATATCGACCTTAGATGTAATTCTCCCTTTATTAATTGATCAATTTTTATTTTTGTCCATTGTAGAGCCATCCGCTTTTTTTTTTTTTTTGATAGGGGAGTTCAAATTACTTTGCAATGCTACCGCTAGGTGGACGCCAGAATTAACCAATTAATTCATTTTATTTGGACCCACATTTTATACAACAGATATTATATTCAAGAACACATTCATATTTGTGAAGTTGTAATTTTTCAGAACAAAGACTGTGAGATTTTTAAAACCAAATTTATTAATCAATAAGAAAGACATACAGAAATTAATTAATCAATTAGAGCACCGGCAAGGAGGTGGCCCGGGTTCGAATCACAGTAGTAGCCAAATATTTTTTCGTGAATTAGATTTTTCTGTATGTCTTTCTATTTGATTAATTAATTTGGTTTTAAAAATTTCACAGAACTTTGCTCTGAAAAATTACAACTTCACAAATATGAATGTGTTCTTGAATATAAACATTTTTTAATTAGATATTAAAAATAAATTTTTATTTAAATAGTAAAAATAAAAATTACCCAGTACCGACTATAAAAACTGTAATTGGGCAGTGATCTATTAAATATTATTCTAATAAATTGTATAATGAAAATTAAAAATGCGTGAATAATATAATAGAAAAGGAACTATCGAGGAATAGACAATCATCAATATTTCTTAGAAATAACGTATTAAAGAACACAACATTGTCGTATATTATGCTCACCTTGACTATCTTAGTTAGGGGGCATTATAAGCATTAATAATTTATTATAAACATGTTATAAAAAATGTAAATCATTATCGGTGATTAAAAATAAAATACAGTACCGATATGGTTTATACGCGATTATTAGTAATTCGATCGTGCAATACGTAAACCAAATTCGCATTACTTTCTGTCGTGTGAGAAGTGATTGGTTCTACGTTATCTTGGAACTCAATTATGTAATTTTGTTTCTTGTATTCGGTGGCGAAAGAAACGAGTCAAGTGAGAGAGCGCAACTGAACCATGCGCATAAAACACGTGGATTCTCCCCAATATTGTTCTAGAATCCAAGATGCTGGGATGAGGTTTTTAGTGGGAGTGGCGATGGTGACATATGAATTATGAGAAGCGCTATAATTAGAGAGAACCTGTGAATTTTCCTTCTAATAGGAATTTCCCAGATGGCCTGACTCGGTCGTGTAATCAGAGTACCGAAGGAAATATTACACGGGAGGACTTTCTCGGCGATCCCAGAAAGACGACGCGTCACCCTAAGCAAAGCTGGTGAAAACAAATGGATACCCCATGAAGAAAGCTTTGTGTACAAACGCAGTCAGGGGTGGATTGGTAACCTGAAATCTAACCTGGAAATGATCGTGGCAATCCTAATAATACTTTTATAAATCGTTTACAAATAACATTTCTTTAATATTTCGCAACCTATTTTATCATTATCAATATAATTATAATCATGGAATATTGTGGGATGCAATAAAAGTAAGTCCTTTTTTGATTGCTGACTACTTTGGGATGAATTTTAAAATTGTATTTTAAATATTTATCTTTATTTATATATATTTTTATAGACATATTAATAAGATGTTCTGATAGATAGTCATAAAATGATATTCAAGTACAAAGTAAATGCATGTTAAGGAAATTATGAAAATAAAATATCACAGAATATACATTTTATGATTGAAAAATTCATAAAGTCGTTTTAAACATTGTATTAACGTTACAAATAAACGATTGAAGAAATACCACACAGGTACAAAAGCGCATGGATTCCAAGGTCAAAAATATCTCAAGAAGACGTGACGCACGACGCAAAATTAGGTAATCCATGTTCAAAAGAAATCGCCACTAGTCCACTCGGATTTCTCCTTTCTCCTGCATCTATCTATCCGTCTCTGGCTGCAGTCACCGACACCTGGAGGAACACACTTTCATAAAAAGTATTTTCTTTTACAAATATATCTTCTTCCTTGCACTGTCCCAACTCATTGCCTAGGTAGGCTGTTGGTCGGCTCTTCTCGTTCTCAGGCTGTATCTTCTTCGGTTCTGGGTATCGCTTTCATCCAGGCCGTTTCTCTGTAATATTTTGGAGTATTGAGTCATCCAGGAGTTCTTTGGTGTTCCTCTGGATAACTGTTGATAAAGCTCCATAGACATTGCCTGCTTCACTGTGTGGTCTAGTGGTCTCCGTCTTATGTCCCCATAACATCTCAACTGTCGTTCCTCCAGCTTGGGTTAGGCTAGGTTAGTTTATTTATTTATTATATGTTTATTTCCGTGACACCCAGGCTACCACGAATGCGTGAACTTTTAATCCTATCATTTCACTCCTGCCGACCATTCTCATTCGCATTTCGTCTGTTTCGAGTTGCCTAGAGTAGGAGTTGTACATTGTCCAGTATTCGGAGCCATACATTATCGCGGGTCTAACAATAGTCTGGTGTTTTTTTCCTTAAATTTTATAGGTGGTTTGGCCAGTGATAAATCTGGAGAGATAGAGCGATGGTTGTGGCTGAATTGCACTTCGATAAGATGGAGATTCACCAATCCTTGTCCTCGTTAATCTTTTTTATTTCTAATTAATTCTCAATCCGTCTACCTTCCTATTTTAATACGCCTAACGATATCTGTCATCCTTATTGGCTCAACCGCATATAATTAATTATTCCTACTGCCCCGCTATCACTTCTAAATTGTCTTCGAGTAAAGAAGCTACTTATTGTATTTACCGCGACTATTGTTATCTACGCGTGAATAAACCGCATATTATAATTACCGTATCTGTTGTTAAACCGTGGTTTGTGTCCTTTCGGTATATCTTTAATTAACTGGCGAATCGAGTGGAGATTGTGTCTGCAGTTGGACCAGGAACATTGCAGAAAAAAGGCATCCTTGCACCTTACACCAGCATCCAGCATCTCAAAGGTAGGATTTCATCTTATATTGTGGTCTAAATTCATGCTGCGATCGTTGTTTCTGTTTTTTCCTCTCATCTGACAGCCAACTCCAACATCTCGTCAATTTTTGAATTCCCGCAAAGGAACGATTCTCGCACTTGAACAAATCTCAAAGTACCTATATATAATTATAAAATTTTATTATTACCAACCGCTACACCAATAGGCATTTTCGGGTCACAGTTTGAGTTCACAAAATTTCGGATCACACGTTTTCTTTTAGAAAAATATATTAATTAAAAAATATTCTTGTCCTGTCACTTTATTGAAATTGAAATGCAGAAAAAAAGTTATCGATTTATACATTTTTACCTAATATAAAAATAACAGTGCATAACTTGTTTTAGGAAGTTTGTCCTTTGTTACTTGAAGAATTGTTTCGTTCAAATCTGTCGAAATCAATAAAGCTACGATTTTATGAAAGAATACAGCAGGTATGTATTTGACAGCTGTCACTTTCTGTTATAATTTTTATTACGTTCGGAGTTTGTGTCGGTAGTGGTCGCGTTGTGTGCGCTGTATAATTTATTCAGGTGACTAATTTTATTAAATTAAAAAAAACTAATTAATTCTTGTATTGCAGTTTTGTTTTCCATATAACTCACTCTGATACAAATATTTTCTAATGAAACTAAACATTTAAGAAAAGTATCGGCGTGTTTTCAATTTGTAATGTATACTACCTATATAATATATTAATTACTAGTACAGTATGCCGAAATTCACGTTAGTAATACCACGATAAACATAAAATGCGTCATTATAAGCCATGAAGTTCCAAATGAAGGAATAAAATAAAATTATGTAATTTATTACAACAATTGATGATATCATAAAGTTATTTTATATCATCGATTGAAGTTGCGATGCTTCAGAATATAATGATATTGGTTTAATTTTTAAGGTTATATATATATATATA